>JAHZNB010007868.1:0-10223 GCA_027744295.1 Callyntrura guangdongensis | reverse complement strand
ATTGTACCGAAACACGAGGCACAAGGAGCAGTACTGTTCTTTGACAGACACAAATTTTATTCGATTGTTATTAAGAATCTAATGAAAAGGAACATGAAAATTGTATATATATAAATATTCTCTCATCTCTCTCTCTCTCGTGCTTTACCCAACTTGGTTTTGCCTTTCCAAAAGTGAAATGGGTTCTGCACGCTAAACATTTATGGGTAACCTTAAATCTCAAGGATACGGACACTGACTGATATTTTTGGGCCCGGTTGGTTTGGTATTACTACAACTTTTACGTCTAAAAAACACGCATGTGCTGGCTGATGACGATGATAATAGTATGGCATTGTTGATTCTTTTTGCAATGCTTGAAACTGACTCATTATTGCATTTTTCACTTCACTCTCGTCTGTCAGTCATCTTATATACCTTAGTGAACGCTTGTACGCCAGTATGTCTGATACTTGAAGACCATAAGCACACATACACAGCTCACTTTGATGAGTGATAATGATAATCAAGTAGACTCACGTATCTGTACAACCGTGTGTATGTACCAGCAAACAAAGTATTTTTTTCCTTTTAATACTAATATTGCTACATTGCCAATTGCCGAGTCTTGTTGGTCGGCATACGGCATTCTGTTTCACGTCCTGACACTACAAAACCTGCAACACTATATTTTTTTTGTACATGGAATGCCCTTCTGGGTAAGCACGTTAAACTCCCTGCACTTAAGCTAAACGATTTTAAATTTAAAACTTGATCACCCATTCATACCTTATAACCTATTGAATGTATCATTGTTGTTCTGACCTTCGTCGATTTTTATATCCCATTTTTAAAAAAGAAAACCGCACTATTCCTTAGAGATTAATCTACTACTACTGTGGGCGACATTCTAATAAATCTACAGTGTAATCTACTCATATGCTGTTGTAAGTCTGGTATGTCAGCATTTTTTTGTCCTCCGAAGGAAATGTACTTCATAGAAGGCAATTTATTACTTGTAATATTTTAAAGAGTTATGCTCGTACTTGCAATGAATTTCCATCCCTGCATGTTCCTTTTTTCATTCAGCAAATCCTGTACTGATGTGTGTTTGGTGTAGCAGGGTTATCATTGCAGTATTGCTGCTGCTGCTGCTGGTGTCTCACATATAAAACGATATTGAGGTAGTCATTCATTCAACGTGTAATTACATACCCTCTTAAAGAGCGCCACATAAAAGTAGACATTACAGAGACGCATATATGTATGCATCATGCATGCATTTATATTAACTATAGAAGCTTTCATTAGAAATTGTTACACAGAAATTGTCTTGTTATATAGTAGGCCGCCCAGCCAGCGTGACAAATGGCGATGTTAACCTACTTTAGTAAATTCATGGAAAATTCTAAGTTCTAGATGTGTGTTTAATCATCATAAAAAATTATATTACGATGCAAAAAGATCAGACTCTCACAACAACAGCATGTTATCATCAGCAATTCATGCAATATATGAGCGTATTATGCATCACTGATTGCCATTTTGAAAGTAAATCTAGAATGGAAATCTACTTGCACACCTTGTAATTTTATAGCAAGAAAAATTTCTCCTCATTTACAAGTAATGCTATTATTTTGGTTACACACAAAATTATCCATGTGCCCACAACATTGTAGTTTGAGATGAGCTAATCAAAAAAACCAGATTCAGACTTGTAGACGCGTCTGCACTTTTTATTCACTTTATGTGCGTATTTTCATTGTCGGTAAAGCGAATCTCTAAACCAACGTTATACTATTATTATCTCAGCCACTTGATGTTTTATGGGTTTACATTTTAATGACTTGACTAGTGTTTTAGAACCTAGTGACTTGGTATAACAGGTTGAAGGAAATAACTTTTGATCTTGGTTAAACCGTCCGGTTCAGAGGAATCAATTATACAAGCTCTTCTCTCATTATAAAACCCTTTTTCCTTGAAAGTTGTGAATAGTGGTAATTGTACACAAAATAAACTGCATCCTTTAGAAAATTGTTGTGAGTAGCGTCAAATGTCAATTGTCAAGCCATGAAATGGTGAGCAATGTTTTCTACCAAGGTATACATGCTGGCTTTTTGTACGGTTTTAATCAAAAGCCGCTGAAAATTTTTCATTTGTAAATCTTCGGCCCTATACCGGTACCAAAAAATGACAATAAAGTGTCACTCCGTTATTATTATTCTAGCCAACAATTCATCCACAAGGCAAGGTCAATCATCATTGCATCACGCATTAGTTCTCATGTTTTGTAAACAAACTTTTCAGAAGCAAAAATGGCATTGAGGTTGGAATAATATAAATATTGTTCCATTCCATATGCAAGCAATCACATTGCATAACCATTTTTAAATGAATGGAAAAAATACAAGTATAAAATGCACATGTTTGATTATGCATTACTAAACGGTAATAAAGTGATATAAAGCATATATGTACCCTTTAGTATTGCAGTGGAAAACCGATAACCTTTCAAATAGAAAGTGGCAGCTATGCTAAAGTGAGTATGCTTTAAAGCAATGGTCCCTGATTCAGTGCAACTTGATTAGACGACCTTACAAGGAAACCGAAACAAAAGAATCATCATCATGTGGTCATGATTGTTATTAGTAATAATAATATTATTATCAAACTCATATGGACGACCTCACGAAACACCACATGAAAAAAATGACAACTTTACTGTAAAAAAATTCTCCGCGATCATGATGCTATTTAATCAGTAACTAAAGTAGACTATTTTAGTTTCTTTCCATAATGTGCATCTGTCTTCTTGATACATGACGAATCGCGTCGTCGATGTCGATACCTATATAGCAACCAAAGTCCTTGCATTGCAAAATCGCTGCTTCAAACTATGTCAGCCTTGGAGATTCAGGCACAACAACGCACACAATCCGTCCATTCATTTTTTACGAAAACAAAAAAATGTGTATCGAGATTCGAGGCAGCCATCCTACTGGCGCAGTTGAACGAAGGTAACAGAAACAGCCAGCAGCAGCACATATAGCAGCGATGATGAAAATGATCTCAGAATCTCAGACAACATGACGCACAGCATCATTTGGGATATAACATAATAACAAAAGTAGGAGACATGATATGCACCAAAATGACTCACAAAATATACTAATAAATAATAGAGATAGTTGCTTATTAATCCATGCAGTCTCTATTTTTTTGGTGTTACGGAGTTTTATTGTTTTACCTACCGATCTTGAGGTGCAACATGAACGAGATGCACCAAATACAAGAAACTGTAATAAAATAAATGTACCCAGTAATATCGATTACCTATGTGCATATTATGATTATCAGCCATTTCTATCCATCATCCATGCGTGCTTTCTGGCAAGCAGAACCGCATACAAAGTTGTTCCTTTGTTGCATTTTGTGCCGAATCAGCAACTGCCGTTGCGTTGTTGCTGCTGCTGCATTGAACTGACTGAAACGTCCTACACAAGCTGTTGTACAATATTACATATTATTACCAGCATCATCATCATCGTCATCACCGCCGTCGCCATCGACGTTCGTAAACATGTGTCAAACTGGAATTTTGCGAGAGAATCCAAAAATGAGGTCAAGTCATTTAAAATTCCCTTCTCTCTTTTTCTTGCCTAATTCATCTGATGCCATCCACTCGAAAACAAAATAGCCAATCTGGTATGCACGGCAAACAAGCTAGTCGAACCAGATCCCAATAAATTCACAAAATAATGGCTCGAATTGTAATCTGCACGCATACTGCAGTCCCAAAGATTTCGTCCAGTTAGTTATGCGGTTAATTTATTGGTTAAATCCTCCTGTGCCGAGCACACATTACGTGAGACTGGCTCTGCATATAAAATTCAAGGAAAATGGGGTAACGTGCGGTACTTATACATGCGCCGATGCACCCTGCAAGGGGAATGATGGCGGACGCAGAACCTTTCTATCAGGTAAACATGTAAGTCAGACAACCAAGATAATAGATTGACTACACAAGTAGGTATAAAATGAGAAAAGGACGGCCTGCGTTATGTACTACTTTTTAAGCGAGTATCCATTGTGTAGGAATGAGTAATGATGAGAAGAGAGGATGATCGTCGTTCTTCCCCTGATGAAAAAGTGGACAGAGTATATGGATGGCAGTTGTGGTGAGGTATATAAACATACAGCTTGTCCTGATGCTCTATTATTCGTAGTTTGACGACGCACGATTTCACGAGAAGGAAAAAAACATTGCAGGAATCTACGTGTCACTCTTGAAGGATTTCAAAATTTAGAACATCGAACATGAAAGAAATTGCACAGCAAACTTTTATAGAAAGCTGTTTGCTATAAAAATCGGAGTTGAGCAACTATTGGAGGATGAACGATTTCTTTTTTTTAAAGTCTCGGGTTGTTTTCTACTAACAGCGGTAATATATATATGTATATATTATATAGATAAAGTCGTTATATTATGCAGATCTTGATGATGATAACAATATCCCTATCCTTCTCCCTCTGAATCATTTTCTGTGGAGGATCACCGTCTCACGCCGCTGTTCCTCCTTTTGACACGAGAAAGATAAACGTAATCTAGGCTGAAGAAGAAAGAAGTCAACCATGACCTAACGGTGAACGGGTATCATTCGAGCATTCGCTCACTTTATTCCGACACAAGCAGATTTTTTGTTTCGTTCGTGATTTATTCTTGCAACACAACTATAAATCCCTTTGTGCACAATATATCCAGGCATGCAACATTTAAAAACACACTGTCATTACACTTCTTTTTAGTGATGTACAAAAAAAGGATTCACTGCAGAAGTACCGTTTCAAAAATCACTCAACCTTAATAGTTTGAAAAATAAATCTTCGCTAAAAGAAAAAAATATAGTCGGTAAAAAAATGTACACTTCACAGAGATTTTTTTTGGCTGACATACAAGAGAATCTACATAACACGAACACTAAACTTGTCTTGTTAACTATAGAACGCGGCTTTTAATCTGGAGGACTTGAAAAGTTTCGAAATTGCTAAAGCGCTATCCAACGAAGCTGACATGATTTTTGCGACGTACTATTCCTCGGCATAAAAAATGCAATTTAATAGCCGGGCCGTCCATCATTTTGGCCCTGGTAGCCCCATGTCATGTCAGGTGTTTAGTCATCATTACCATACTGTAATTATGTTATTGCTTGTTTTATCTCTTGTAACTCATCAACATATCAACAAGTAGTCATACAACATCACAGTCAGTTTCGTACCTCTGTTAAAAACAAGGAAGGTAAGGGAACTTGGTTGGACACGGATAAAACATGTATTGCACAAGCACATAATATTATAGCTGTTGCACCTACACCTAGTGTTGGTGCGAAATTGCGCAAGGCTCAGGTTATACAAAAACATGCATTTACGTTTGCTTTGCACAATCATACCTGAAACCATTGTTCATTTTCCAACACAAGCAACAGAATCGAATCAAAGGGCTTGAAGCTGCATTTAATTTATGTTTTACTATTGTGCTCCGACCGCAATATACAAAATACACCCTAGAAGTTGCAATAAGGTGTTTTCACACGATAAAAATGTGACAAATATTAAGTAGGTTAGAGACTAAAATGTACAAATCAGTAAGTAGTACTCCATAAAAATCCATATATACGAAAGACTTTTTGACGATTTTGCTGTTCACCTGTTTCGAGGTAGCAAATGGGTCCAGGCTATACGACTTAGTTACAATTATTATTAGACGGAAGAAACTGCTTTGGAATCTTGAACCCGGTAGCAGTTTGTTAAAATGCTTCTAACTAAAGTCAATAATCTCTTTAAAACCGTTGTTTCTGCGTGTACATATACCACACACATGCGAAGTCGACACTGCACGCGGCGTGCAAGATTTAGGAACATACTCGTTTAAAGTTAATGTAAACACATGAAGCCACCAACACAACCAATTGTCATTATTGCCAACCACGATGTTCCTTTTTGTGTTTGTGAGCCGAGCCGACGCTCTCTCTCTCTCCCTTATGATAATGAAACAACCCTCCTGGTGTGGAAATGTATTAACGCATGTCAAGAGAAATATATTATTCCTTTCAGAATTGCCTGAGAACGCCCGAAGAAGAAAATATGTCTTGCCGTAACTTACAGCAATGAATGCATGCCTTTGAAAAATCCTAGTTCTGATATATTGGGCAGACACTGTAACCGCTATATGCATGTCATCATGAATGTGCAGCAACAATGGTCGTCGTTATATGTTATTATTATAAATCTGCAATTATGATCGTAGCAAATCGCAGAGAGGTTTCTCTGTGACGTTCTTTTTTTCCAATACCATAAAAAACGTAAAACGTACATGTACGAAAATCATGTTATTTTTTAAAGTTTAAATGGCCGAGTAAGAATCTAATGCGTGCGCGTACATCTACCTACCAATATGTATTTCTACCCATCATGATACCCATAAATCTGTGTACTCGGTGAAATCCATTCTTTAAAAATAAAAATAATGCACTTTGATTGTCTTCCTGTAGCGAGCATAGGTATGCGAGTATGCCTAATAATAACAGTACCACTCCATTCCACACACTCTCGGCACGGCATCGCTAACCATAGCACGTATCACTTAAATTGTATTTGTAAGAAAGTTTGTACCGAGTAGAATGTCTAGTCATCATGCACGCTGGTTTGTTATTGTACCATTGTACGGCATGCATGGAGGCATCTCTTGCACCATTTTTTCTGCAAGACGGAATGAACACACAACGAGTAAGTACATGCTAAAAGGCTCAACAACACTACTACTCCAATCCAATAATATTACTACCATCACACGGCTGCTGCTGCCAGAATGGAATGGAAACAAGGGTTAAAGACCTCAAGAAGTACACAGCATCTTGTCCTGTTCTCCTTTACCTCTTACCAAGTTTCTCATTCTCATGCATGCAACTACAACCACCACTACACAACTCTCCATTTTGCTATATTCCATGATGTCGATGACGATGATCATGATGACTGCACACATGAAAACCATTTGAACTGCTTAGCTCTCTTTGTAAAAAAAAACGTGCTTTTGAGTTCTTCAGCTCTCGAGCAATTGGCATGTATGATGATGATGATGATACTTGTCAAGTTATATTGCTGTTTCAGCTTGCTTGATTGCAATAAATATATTTCATGAGATTTTTTTGAGATTTCTCTTTTTACTACAATATCATGCTCATATTGCATTCAATCCAACAGAAGAGATGTTCTACAAGAAGCCCCGGAGTTTCTTTTTAAAGTGAGGCTATTGCAATTGGTAGACTAGATAGGTAGTACGCCTTTTTGTCATTTTCCATCGCCTTGTGGAGTGCTATTTTAAACGGCACGAAAATGTGAACAACCACACTAAATCCCTTTCACAAAGTCAGCTTATGGTACTACACAAAAGCTTTTTCTGTATCCCACACTCGCCTAGTCTTGGAATGTTTCTTTTCATTCCGTGAGTTGGTTAATTCGTTAGCATCCTATTTTGGAGGAAACAACAATTCATGCATTGAACAGAAATACGCAAAGGCTATTTTCTTTCTTTGCATTTAGAAGACTAGTCAACGTTTGTCATCGTGATCAATGCGATGATAACGACAGCTTCTCAAAGAAGTGGGAAGCAAAAATTAAAAGACGGGGATGCCGTCATTTTATAGTCCTGTCATGTCACTTGTAGAAGTAGCATGAATTGTAGGTTAGATTTTGAATAGAGCATCAAAGTATAGCCACCAGCGCGCAAATTTCTTTTTTCTTCATTTTTCTGCATTTTGTGCGTTTCATGGGCCTCAAGTGCTCAGAACGTGATGAATGATAAGCTTAATAATACCCCATAAACGCACCAAATATCACGTATTCATACGAGGAAAGAAGAAAGGCGCTTACATGTACTCGTTGTCATCATCCCCGCTTTTCTACTGCGTCATATTCCGCCTCCACATAAATCACGCGTCTAACTTCGCAATCGCAATGTATACAACATGCCATGTAAGCACAGCACAAAACTATTTTATTCCATTTTCCATCAACCAACACACGCAGACCAACACCAACCATGGTACAGTTGGTAATTTAAAGTGTTATAATAACTACCAGCCATTAAGCCTATACATGAACGACACGGCGACAAAATCATTTGCCAAAAACAATGGAGAATAGAAATTAGTGCTCTCGTTTCTCTCCGTCTCTGTAAAGCCCAACCATTCCTCGTCGTCATTTATATTTTTGTAAATCCGTCATGTCTTCGTCAAAGAATGGCGCATCCAAAAAGCAGTCAAGAGTGGAGTGCCTACATGGATCTCTGTGTGTACACTAAAAAGGAAGGATATTTTTTAAAGGAAAAGGTATGCCCTAGTGCTTTGAATTCAATACAAAAAATCCTCTTGTTTTGTTTGAATTGTATGAAGATTTTCGTATAATGGCCTTCCCGATAATCATGACGTGGCAAGTCTTGCGTATAAGGCACATACATGATGAATGGCTTTGGCTACCACCTTAAGAAAGCTGGCCTAGCAGGCAGGCCAGCAAAAATAAGAGGCTTGACGATGTTCCCCCTTATACTGCATGATAGTATGGCAAAACTCTTAGCAGAAAGGAATCACAATTTCCCTCCTTTGATATTAAAGTAAAATACTAAATACCTACATTCCTTTGCATGTGTATTTTCTACATTGCATACAATTATAGAAGATTATTCATGGATGGATGCGCGGACAACAGCAGCAGCAACGGCAGCGCCATTTGGGTATGAAGAAACTGCGAGACCACGATGGAAGGAAAATATTTCGCAGAGAATTAGATTATAACAATGATACAGTAAAACTCAACACAAGGCGTACCATGCACGTTAATACGCCAAGGAAGAAGAAGGACATGTAAGTACCTCTACTCCTCTAATCATGGCGATACTGATGAGGATGATGATCCCCTTAGCCAAAATCATTTTTCAAAAGTTTCTTTTTGCTGACTGGCTGAAGATGTGCCCCATGTACATCTCCACAATCATCATCCCCACCATCATCACCACTACCATATCTCCACACCACAATACTCGAATCAAGTACAATTTTGATTGGAGTGCATGACTATGACTGCGTATGAAACCAAGTCATAAAAAATGAACGTTGAGAAGAGAATAAGAAAAAGAAAACATTACGGACGACTCGCAGAAAGTCTCTTGTAATAATACAGAGAGAATACTCCATAGAAAAAAACCTTACGGTACTTTTTCAATCTTCTTTGGTTCTCTTCCACTTGCTGGCAGCCAACTACTTGTGTACATTTTGATTGCAGTTTGTACTCCTTAAAAAGCTGGCATTTTTACTTTACAGGTATAAAAAAATAGAAAACTTGATTCTTGCATGCCTGCATGCATACAAAACATTATTCACGCAGATTTTTTTTATTCTACACAGAGAAGAAAAGAGTACATCCACCTGGTTTTCGTGTCGTATAAAATGCTGGTTCTTTCCCATCCCTCTCTCACTTCGTCTTTTTGTATTTTTTTATCCCTACGTAAATAGGTAGGTACATAATTATGCATGTAATGCGCTCTCTTATGTATGAAAAATGTGTGCTGATTCTGGTTTTGCTGGTCATGCCACACACACAAAAAATGTGCACGAATGCATGACAATAATTCTATCCAAAAAACATTTACCACACAGTTGCCATAAACCTGTGTCTCTGTGTGTGTACACACACAGGGCTCTTTTTTGGACAATTCTACCAAAACTTCTTTTGCTACCTTTCCACTTTTAAAGGACATCATTAAGAAGAAAAGAACAGGTGCCTTCAGTTCAAAAGCGTGTATTTTGTATGCAAATGAAGTTATGCAGTATTTGCTACATTGTCTCATTTTCGAATGAACTACTTGAGGGATTTTTTTTTCATGCACAGCGCCAATTGCAACCCCCTTCTTAGCTCTGAACGAATAAACATGCATTGCTTCACAGGGATAATAACAATAATAACATCCCGACCCGACAGCCAAACTACCTCTTAGATTTTGATGATGTTGCTGATATAAAATGAGCCTGCTTGTCTGCCAAAATCGCTGATTAGAATTGAAGCCGTACTTATGATGGAACGAGTATAGAGTATCTACTTCTCACATCATGGATATCGACATCCCTGGCAATAATTCATCACAGTTTTTTTCAAGATTTAAGCTACATACATGGTCTCAAGATGATGATAAA
>JAHZNB010007867.1:0-15850 GCA_027744295.1 Callyntrura guangdongensis | reverse complement strand
TAAAATTTAGTTGTTTACTTATCTAATTTTTACGAAGATCCTACATCTTAATACAAAAGCTTTTTCATTATATTTCATTATTCGCTATCCTTACACACACTATCGCTATTAAAAGAGATTTTAACGTGTTTAATCATTTCAATTGCGTAGGGTCCTGACTCTGAAAACTCAATTTTTTGCTGAGATCACTTGTTTAAATTAAATATTCACAATTCTTTCGCGATTTTTTTTAAACAAGCGAGCAGGAAGTAGAAGCTTTAATATTGAATAACCTATTTGAATGAGATTGAATGCATATTTCAGAATGAACTTATATAAAAGCAAAACACATTTCCGTTTTCACGTTACCATTTGTGGTTTGCCTAAGATTGTATTGTAAATTGAATTTTGTGTTCAACTACTATATCTGTCGACATTTTTTAAATCATCCAAGTTTACTTACTGTGGTATTAATCTCATAGTTTATGACATAACCATTAAACATCGCGAGTGAATTTGACTGTTTTAAAAAATGCCGACATGCGCAAGAAGATAAGTTATCATCATCACGAAATCTAACATTCGTTGGGTCTCCGAAAATAGTAAGGGGGAAATGGAACTGGTTTTACGCCTTTTATAAATCAATTTTCGTGTATATCACACATCTTGCTGAATGTGTTGTATACCTAATACTTATATCTTAATAATAAAATACTAAAAAACTATTTTTTCCATTTTTGAAGTTGGTTACATACAAATGAAACCATTATCCAATATAATAGAGAGCATTGAAGGTGACCTTCAACCCTTTAGCACAGATTCTCACCCGCGTTGGAGACTATGTAGCTAGTGCGAGTTGCATGCGACGTGTCAAAGGGCAACTTCTGATCTCGTGACTGTATTTTGTCGTGATCTTGTCACATTTAGACGATTACACAAAATGATAATTATTTTGAATCACTTAAATTTATTAGCGAAGTTATAGGAATAACTTGGAGTTAAAATAACATTCATGAATCCAAGTTTTCATTTTTGATCATGTTGTTGTCTCGAGAGGTAGATGAACTGCCATAAGGGAATTAGAGACAAAGGTTAAAATAAATGACATAGGTTGATACGCATTTGAATGCGCATTTATTACAACATGAGATGAGTCATTAGCCCTGTGTCCTTTTTCCATAAAACATACCATACGATACGGAACCAATAATTTTCAATCAGTCAGTCAACAACAGCAAAACTCCAATAACTATACAACTTTTAACCATAAGAATAAAAAAGTATAGCAGCATGCAGCAACGTAAACAGTAATGTACCTTCTTCGGGGCTATGAGCAACATCTCCACATTACCTGCTGGCTGGAAATATAGGCATTTGGAACGAGATGAAACACTATTCCTTGTTTTTTTAGGACAAAATATCGACGTCATAAAATTTGTATCTATACCAAATGCAACCGAGGAACACGACAATATTACTGTAGTTTATGTTGACCTCGACAGTTTGACCAGATGGACATGCAATGCATGGACACTTGTCTACGATGTATACCGTTCACGAAAGAAATCTACTATTTATAAGAAGGACGTGCATAACTATATTTTAGTGGATCCAGCTTAATGTCATGCCATAAAATGTGTTTTAAACAGCTATACTGTTCAGTATAGGGGTAATGAGAATCAGCAATCGCCACTTCGTCAAACAACGTTGTTTGTACTTTTAAACTAAACATATTTTTTTACATCATTTTCTGAATTTCTTCTCCTCTTGAGACACTACTGATAAATGATGATATTTGTGAAACACTTAACGAAAATTTCATTTAAATACGAGTGAAGATTGTTACGTAACTTTCCATTACAAGATCCCTGAAGCATTAACTCGTTTTTAAGTTATCAACTCGTCTGTGATATATTTTTATAAATAATTCGGTATCTTGCATCTTTAAAAACCAAAAGTAGCTAGAATTGCTGAAGGTTCTGAAAAAGTGTAATTCATAAATTAGGTCAACAGTAACACTTTTCATATCATTTGAATCAACTAGTCAATAAACTAGCAACGTAACTACGTAACACAGTAGTGACGACAAGTGAGTGACATAAACCATGTGAAATTACACAAACGTTAAGAATTTTGGCTAGATATTAAACAGCAGGGAAAATAACGTTAAAATGACAGATTTTGGCAAACTTGTGTTTCAGTTTTGGAGTTTTCCACTTTATTTCCGGCACATGATAATAAATAATTTAACAATTTTCAAAAGTATATCCATGACCTATTATCTTACAAAATAGGGACGTGATGTGAAATGCAAAGATGTTTTTTCAAATACATATCCGTCAAACTTAAGATTTATATTTACATTTCTAGTGCAGTATTCTGTATCCGCTGTTTATGAATTCACAATCAAGTATATTCCTGACAGCCGCTTTTGCTGCTATTGAGTGCAGTTTTTTGGAGTATAATGGGCTTAAAAGTTGTTTATTTATTTCAAAACACTGGCGTATTTTCTTTTTTCCCGAAAGACATTATGAAGTGTACGGAAAATTAAAAAACATTCAAACAACAGCAATTATTAGACAAAGTGGCAGCATGGTGATGGTGTTTGTTGCAATGCAGGAATACTGTAAATAAATATTTGTAAACCCAGTCTCTAACGCAATTGTTTCCATTGCGACTTGCGACTCGCGACCTTGTGCTTTGGTTCCAAAGTGTCTGTACACTGTGCATGCAACATACGACAATAACACACTCTGCTTTGAAAATTACCATAAATTACCTGGTTGTTGGTCAAGTCGGCACTTTTGATAGTCCATTGGATCGGTTATCTGCTGCTATGTTGTTATTAGTTTGGCGGCTACAGCCCTGCATAGTAATCATCACAGCAATATAAAGTGGAGTGAATGGAGTCGATGTCGTTGTTGTTCATGGCAAGGGGAAGGTATAGCAGCAACGTAAAGCCATTAGAGTAGGTACATCAAAAAGAAAGTTTGACTTGACGGGAAACTCCCCGTGGACCCATCATCATCATGATCACTACGTTACCTTTGCCAGGGACCAGCCTACAAACATGTCCATTTGTTAACATGTTCCCTACCACTACTACACAATACAGTGTACAAACAAGCAGATAAAAAGCAGTCATTATGAGCCACATCTAGAGCACAAAACACTCTAGACCCACCAGACAAAATAAATGGTTGGGACGCTTTTCGATCTCAGGTGTGTACATTACACCAATACAAAAACCCTGTTTTCTCTAGTCTCTGTAGAGTCTTTCCAAAATAAAACGTTATGTCGTGTGCGTTGTGGTTGGACACCTTGTTTATTGTAGTTTGTCTATAAGTAGATATATAGATCTAGTTCATGTGTTTATTTCATAACACTTGGTTTGAACTTGTTAACGTTTTTAGGTATCAGCAACTGGCGAGAAAAGCAGTAAATATATATGCAATTTTGAGTTTAGCAGTGTGTACACAGTAATAAATTACCTGGTAATGGGGAAATCTTGCTGTATTGGTTCACTGTGGAGTAAGGGTAGAGAAAAGTGCCAAAAGTCCATTAACAACACTGATAACTAATGATTATGGTTGTTTACTCAGTCATTCTCAGAGTTGCGACCAGATGGACGCACTAAACAATAGTATATATGCCTTTATATTTATTGCTAAGAAAAGCTGAAAAAAGTCACTAGGGTTGAAAGTTATATATCGAGTTTCCCTTTGCCCCGGGTCCACGTGTGAATTGTTCTTGTTCCAAATATCTAAAAATACTGCTGAGTTTTAATAACGCAATTATGTTTAATATAGGTAAACCTACTGTAGATCATACTGTGTACAGTACAAAATTATGCTATGCGGCACATAATGACTGGTCCGGTATTTAGCTTCAAATAATATTCTTGGAATCTGTAACAATTATTTTTAAATCGGATGTATTACGAGATTTCAAACAATTTATTCTTTTCTTTTGTGAATGTAATTAATGGTGGAATGAAACGAATTCGATTTTCTCGGTGTGAAATTTATTGGCTAATTGCTGGTCTTATGCCGTATATAGGTGAATGTATTTATATGGATGTTAATGTAAATCACAGTTTCACGTTTAAAAAGAGTGTTCAATTAGATCTTCTCCGTAACACATACTAACATGCTCATGCTACCAAGAAACTATTTAACTATTAACGATTATGATGTTAAATACAAAGTCATAAGACAAATTATCGTTGCTTATTATGGAATTAGATATCGGCTATCTTATATCTTGTCTATTCATTTACGTGCCGAGTTTGATCACCAAGTATTCGTAGTAGCAGGACAATCTCTCAAAATGTATTGAAAAATACATAAATGATACGGTTTTCTCTCTTTGATTTTCTTCCTTCCTACTAACTAACTAAAATTCACATTTGCTTGTTTTCATGACTTTTAATCAGCACCAATTCACGACGTAGCATTTTAGACATTAGCATTCTACGTTGAACGCAAAGTTCATGCTACGAAAATATAAACTCGTGAATACATCCTATCAAGCTACACAGTGCAGTTTTTAACAGAGTTGTATGGAGAGAAAATAAATGAGATTCGCAACCAGAAAATGAGATAATTATCATGATTGTAGTAAATGGCTGTCTCATTATCAGTTTCTCTCACTCCAATGCTCTTCTTTGTGGTAGGGAGTATTCACATAGTTATACTTGTAGAGGAGTATATATACTTTTATTGACAGATGACGAGGGAGTGACGACGAGCTGGGGTGTTACATTTTTAGACATTATATTATAAATTGCATCACGCTTCTGTCCGCGACTAATGTATGCATATAACACGATGACTATGACATTCAAAGCTCAATAACATTGTTGTTCAACCTTTTTCATACGGGGTTTAAAATTTACACAAGCAACTAAATAAATAGTGATATCGCAAGTGGTGTGGTTAACACTGCCGCTGCTGCTGCACAGATTTATTTTTTGTACATTTGACATTCTCGGAACATTATCATCATCTTGATACGGTGTGTGTAGGTAGGTAAATAAAACGGTGCGGTGGCCGGCTGTGTAATAGTGTGAACTACTGGAATGGAATGTTGAATACATGCATGTAAGTGTTACGTGCTCAGTTCAATTATCATATCAGATCAGATATTATTTACCATTACAATAGGAAAAACTACCGCGTGTGCAATAAAATAACACACTAGTTAACAATATCAGAGTACATGGGGGTTTTATGTATAGCTTTACGCAAAAAATAATCATTGGTTAGGATTTTACTTAACGACTTTTTTCGTTATGCCCTGCCCACTTGCAAATTTTTTTACAAGGTCCAGTCACTTTGAGCAGAGCACGCATAAAATGTTCCTAATTTCGTCTGCTTTGCCGGTGGACAATGGAGAAAACTAGCCCCCGACATTGAAAAATTGGACACACAGTATCTGAAACTTGTTACATAGCGAAGAATAATGTGTACATATGTATGTATGTATTTTTTCATTTAATGCTTGGCTGCTTAAAGAAGGTGGATTTTTTTTGTTGTGGAAATTGTTTTGGAAAATGTCCACTTTATGCCGTCAGGCGTGATAAACTGTTATTTCTGTAGTTTCATTCTATTTCGAGCCACTCAGGCGTAAGCAGTGATTATTATGACGATAATACGATAAAAAAATAACTACTGCTGTGACTATCAACTATGTAGCTGACGGCTTTGTTGTTCAAATTTGTACGACATGCTTGCAAACAATAATTTTTTTAACTGCTGCGCTGAAAGTTTTAAAAGTTTTTTGTTGGCCTTTGTTGACTTGCAATTTCACTCGCACACCCAGACAGTCGGTTCCCATTATTTCGTATCAATCGATACATTTGCAGGGCCGTTTCTCGTGCAGTGTAAGTTGTCAAAAGAGCATATGTGAAGCATATTTTTTTCAACGCACTTTGTCCTCATTTATGGCTTTTTTCATTCATACATATTCCATTTTCACTTGTTTGTTCTCTAGACAAGTACAAGCATCAGAAAGTGGACTATATGATGATGACAATGATGGTCATTTTACTGCTACTCGCAGGGTTCTGCAGTGAGAGAAAAACATATAAATACATAAATTCCTTAGCAGAAGTAGTGATAGTAATAGTGATGATGATGATCGCCATTTCGTTTTGCTCTTTTTTCTCACTTTTGCCAAAAAGAGCATGCATGCTGCAAAGCAGTAAGGAAGTAGCTATTCGGGCAAAGCTTTTATATAAATGTTGTAAAATAATGGTAGTAACGTCATAAAGTTATTGTACTGCTGCAGCTTGGCTATAACAACTACACAACTGCTGCTGTGCAGCTACTGCCACAAGTGAAGCAGTCCATTCGAGAGAGAAAAAAACCTCAGTAAAAATGCACAGCTCCCAGTTTCCCATTCGCTGTTATGCTGCCTTCTGCTATAAAGCAAGACAAAAAGCTGGCAGAGAGAGAGAGAGAGAGCTATAGTAAGTGGGAAAACAGCGAGAGAACTTGGGGATTGGGGGTATTACTACGAGATATGAAGTGAATGGAAGGATATAGTGGCACACACCAGCTCTATCTCCCTCTCTCAGTTTTTGTTACTTTAGTAGATGTATGTGTGTGTGTGTGCGTGATGGCTATGACAACGGCAAGGCAAAGCCACACGTTAGTAAGTGGTAAAGCGTTTGGAATATTGGGCACCTTGCTCAGTTCCAACTGAGACGCTTTGTCCGAAACAACATTGCGTACGTTACATGTACCCACATAATAACTAGTTTGTTTACCTACCCTTTAAACTACTCGACTTCACAATTCATACTCTCTTCGCTCTCATTCAACCATACTCACTTTCTGTCGTATGAATGCAACTTGTTCTGACTTCATGCAAAAAAAGAAGTACAATAAAACCTGTAAAATATTCAAAAACTGTGATCACAGTGATCTTGACAGAGAAAAAAATATCAAAACCAGTACTTGGTACTTATTCCGCTGGGAAAAATCCATAGAAAGAGATTGAAGTTTCTTGGTATGTCGAATGTAAAGAAAACTATAGTAAAAATAAATATTTTTCAAAAACGAGTAATTTTCATGATAAACTATTGGGACAATGAACGGAAATAAAAAAGGAGGAGAGGTTGAGGAGCCTAACTATTAAGGAAAGTATTAGTGGGGCTACTTGCTTCTCTTCTGCAGACAATCAAGTTCGTCTATAGAAATATTTCCAAGTGAAAAAATAACTCGGTCGTACGTGACAGTGATCATTTATAGTGTAATTAGTTGTTATAACTACAACGGGATTTGCGGTGGATCCAAAGGAAAATTTCCGATAATTAAATGGTTGAGGGTTCTGCACTAAAAAATGAAATGTCAGGCCACTCATCATCAGCCACGTTCACGAGGGAGTATAATGGAGGGGATGTTGGAGAGAATGATAGGGCTGATGGGGGAAGATACGGTGATGTTTCGGGTAAAATCTTTGGTCACAGTCAATGGCAAGCTGATGGTGAGCGGGGGCAAAATGGGGATAATTTATACGGAACATTACCTTCATCCTCTTCGGAGGAGGAGCCCGACGAGTTCAGTGATTACGGGGGAGCTGCCGCCATAAATAACATTTCTAGTCTATTCAGTAGTAGTGAAACTAATGGTAGGGGTGGATATTCCTCATGGGATTATAGTAATAATAAGTTTAGTAACAGTACAATGTCTTACCCCACGATGTATTTCAACGGCGGAGATTTTCCCAATGCAACCACAATGATTCCCTCCCTTATGGGGGAATCAGATGATAACATGTACGACCCCATGAGCTGGTCGACTTGGATACTGGTCGCTCTTTTAACTTCACTGATTGTTGTGACTATGGTAGGGAATGTGCTTGTGTGTCTCTCTGTGATTCTAGTGAGGAAACTGAGAAAACCCCAAAACTATCTGCTAGTCTCACTCGCAATCTCGGATCTTTTTGTGGCCATTTTCGTTATGCCCTTTGCAGTCGCTTCTGAAGTGTACGGAGGATTTTGGCCCTTTAATAATGCGTTATGCGACCTATGGGTGTCGGGTAAGTCGGATAAAAAAATACCTTTTTTAAACAAGGTGTAAATACGCCCTGTAATATGTAACTACAAGGCTTCCTGAAAGTCGGTACAGCTTTTTGTTTGGAAGCTATAAAGTGTTGGGTTCTTTTGATAGATTCTTCTCAAAAAGAAAAATATCATGGAAGACTCTTCTAACTGTACTCTCTGGCTTAAATTGTGTTTACTTTGCTTTTCACTTTCGTCATTGTTGTTGTTACGTTTTGCAGGCTTTCTTTTCGCTTTTATTGCAGCTAGCATTCTTCTCAGAAAAAAATTTATACATTTCTCACGTACACGTACCACAAGTTTTCGGGGTTAATGGTGTCGCCATCACTAGTCACCGACCCACTACGTCAAAAAAAGCCTTTGAAAGAGTAACGCGCCATTCTTCTTCAAGGAAGTAAACATTTTGCTCTAAAGTATGTTATCCTTCCCGTTTTTTGTCCGCGTGCAATGGGGGTGCTATAATGTGTGTACTGTAAATATTTGTACTGGAGTTTTTGAATCTTTAGTAAAAGTATAACTTGTGCGAGTAGTCGCAAAAGTGGTTTTGATGGTTTCATATTGTTAACAGGATTGAATGACTGTTTGGAATAGCAATGTTTAGTGAATCGATTAAAAAGTAAACTTTTGGGTGAAAAAAGTTCTTTATATTTTTCTGGCATCTGCTCGTGGTGGTACCAGCCACAGCGAGCATTGGTACTTGTGCCGTTCGTCATCGGTGGCATTTAGCTGAAGCTCCGATACGATCCCTCTTGATTTTTTGCTGATAATAATAGAATGGTGGGAAGAAAATTTTCTAGTTTACTTTCCATTTTAAGTGATCATATCAGTCTACGTTTTGTGGGGGATTAAAACTTTTTCTGTCACAAGTTTCGCTTGGAATGAAAGCATTTTTATATTTAAAAAAGTGTATGAAAGAAGATGAGGGATCACTAACAACTAACGTGGCATCACTTGATGTCGTGCAGGCACAGGTGTTTAATTTTAAGTTACATTTTTGCACGAAGTTTCTCGACGTAGAAAAAATAAGATGAAAGAAAAAGAAAAAGGTGATGAGGTTGAAAGTTTTTTTCTGGGGTAAAAGTGTAAACCAAAGTAAGATAAAGAGAAACGAGTTCCAAAGGGAAAATGGAGAACGAGATTTGTGCAACTAGTTCCCTTGAAGTTTTGTTGAAAACCTTGACATCAGTCAGTAAAATGTATTATTTTCGTTGTAAAGAAAAAAAGATAATGCAAAAACTTTTTGATATTGTGTGGGTTCTGACTTTAACGCTAATTCGGCAGTTTTCATAGTTTCCATGTCAGTAGTCACAGCCGATAAAACGAATGCTCACGAACCTATTCAAAAGAGAAGAAAACAGTTTTGAAGAAATAGGATACGATGGGACCAAAGGGATATAATGTCTTGAATGTGAATCCTTGATGTCCTTATCATTGTCGTGTTTTCTTTCAGCATTTTAGACATTCAAGGTGAAAGCAATAATAGCAGAATATAAACGGCACTAGTTTTAGTTGTAGGCAACCAAATCAAAGGAATTTACAAGCTATAAAAGAACAGCAGTTTAATATAATAATGGTACATAGGTAGCCAAGTTGCAGTAGTAGAATAATAGAATTGCATGCACATGTTACATATGCACAAGTCAGCAAAAAATCACGCGACCAGAGGCATATAAATTTTGGTATTCGTTTCGTTTTTGAGTCTGTCAGAAAGTTAGTTAGAAACACTTTTTTGTAAATGTACCTCAGCAATAATATAAGCTGACATGTTGGCTGCTAAATTGAGATATGAACATTAAGAGTCTGGTGTAGAAAAAATACTATATTGTACCCACATCGCGTAAATCAATAGTACTTAAGTTCCGGTCGGTACGACCGTCTTTATTTGCACCCTGTTCATATAGAAAAATTATTATTCCATTTACTAGTCCTCGTTACGCATGTCAGTATGTAAAACTGCACAAGTATTAACATCCTCAAGCATCCGTACCGCAGTATCAGACAAGTGCACCGCAAAGCCGGGTCAATCAATTTCCGACAAAGTATAACAAAAAATCGTAAAAGATTTATCATATAATGCTAACACGCATCCTTCCTTCAATTCTTACTTAAGGGAATTATAAGGTTGATTCATACACCCTGATGTGTCCGTCCGTCCGACTACCGTAAAATCTTTACCCATATACCATATAACCATATACTAACTATAACCGTCTGGATGTCCGTAAGTCTATCCGGCCGGCCGTGAACACGATGTCTTAAAACTAAAAACAATTTTTGAATTCTGGTTTCCCAATCGTTATCCCATAACTATAGCTTCAACTAGGTCGATGATGGGCCCACCATGACTAAACCCCTGGGGGTCAAATGTTTAAATACGTCCAAATGAGCTCAAACTGGGTATACAGGTACATCTTATATACATAAACTATTATCCCGAATTTTAGTTGAATTACCTTCAGAGGTCGCCAAAGTTCAAATACTGTTTAACCCATAAATGCACAATCAACTCTCAAATACACAGACAGCCCTTAGACACCCAATCAACCCTTATTTACACGATGAGGTCCTTCAATGCACTCTTCGTAACAGTGGTAAATCTTCTTTACACATTTACACAGTTAACCTGGTTTATTTTGCTTTACCGAATTGGAAAGTCGCCTTGTGATCTTGAAAGTTGACGTTTTTGCTTTTGCTGGATCGTTTTCTAGGTTATAAATAATGATAGTCGGTGATGACCGTGTGCGTGCGAATACTTACTGACGTAACAGTGACTTTACTGATCATTAAAAAGTAATAGGAAAAGGAAAATCGTCATTACGAAAGTTGTCGCCAAATTGTAAACGTCAAAAACATCAAAAGTTGTAGAGGATTTACACTTTGCACAGGCAGGTGGAAACATTGTACCATCTTTCGCCATTCATGCTAAACAGTATTTTAAAAACTTTTTAGACTTATCTCCCTCCATAATTGCCTTTATTGAAAAATATATCTAGAATTCAATCGGGTGGGTAAACAGAAATCGTTTGTGTTAATTCAACCGTATCATCCCCCCAGCACGCAACGCGCCTCGATTAGCTTTCACTTGGAACTCGCAAAAATTAGTTTCGGGTGCAAACATGCACAAGATTTTTATGTTATTAACCTTAACTTTAGCTAATTACTGACTTATATTTATAGTATATCCTGAAACGCTCATACACTCATACAGAAATGTCGATGTGATGTAACCCTGCCGCAGTGGAGGAATAGAAAAAATTCTCATTTAGAAAACTTGTGTATGTACTATAGGTGATAGATAGGCTTTCTAATTTTCTTCTGACTCCTTTTCACTTTTCTACTTGTTAAATTTTCATTTTATTCAATCAGCTTTCCAGTATTTACTCGTAGTCATGAAAAGCAGAAACTCCAAAAATGTAGTTCTGTACTCCCCAACTGCTTACTCCGTACTTTTTCCCTTTCATGCTTTTGAAGCGTAATGCGTAAATATGGATAATGTGATAAAATATGTAATGTAATTTTACCAAGTAGCTCTCTCTCTTCCTCTTTCTCGCATGCATAAGTATGGGGAAAAGTTTTCTCTGAAACACGAAAATATACCATTCATTTTCTGTTCCGACCTGGAACAGTTTTCAAGCATACATATCACCGTATATACCCCTGAACCCCTCCTGATTCTGGATCAGTCCACGTGGTATATTTCCTTTTTAGACCGTTTTGCTCTGCAGAAAGAGAAAAAATATGATGATGTCGCTCCTCACTGATAATTATATAAAAGGGACCCTACGGACTTGCTCGACATCTTTTCCGGATTTTCTTCTACGCTACACGACATGAATCCCTACTTTGTTCGAAACGTATAAAAAAGTGAAATGTAAAAAAGAGAGTGACGTTATTTACACGTGATTTATATAACATTATTCTCATTTGACAAGTTAGAAATTCACGCTGGTATTCATTCACAAAAGCGTATGTGAAATAAATATAGATTATTGGAAGAGTGTATCCCTCTGAAATGTTTTGCAGTTGGCGGACTGACTGACTGATAGAAATCCTGAGAGGAAGAGTAAACATCGTTGGGAACGCTGACAAAAAAAGACGAAGGATAATATATATCGCGTGCATATTATACTGAATATTCATCCTTTTTGTGGGAAAAGGAGGATCACTTTGGAGGATTAGGGGATCTCGGGGTAGTAGGAAAAAGGCAACTGACTGCGACAACAGCAATGGTAGAATTTGTAATACGCCATCAAGAATCCTTATTCTTCTCAGGGACTCTTGACGAATTTCCTACATTTTTATAACTCGCAAACACAATGAATACACAAGGAAATGTCAAACCGTACCAGAGAAGTGGCGTAGGTATTTACGCCAGACTCAACGTCAAGAATGAAGAATGAGTCATGATACTACTAGATTTAGTAGTAAAAGCAAAGAGTAAAGATATACGAAGGCGAGTGGTTTATTTTTGAGGTTTTTGGTTTGGTTGGAGATGTTGACGACAACGTTGATGATACTTTTCCACTCTGATCTTTGATGGTGGAATGTTCCATGGTAGGAGATAAGATTAGGGCCGGATCTTGCGTATGTAGCCTGATGGGCATGGTCTGATGAGCAAGAAAAATAATTCAAGTAGAGAGAAAAAAATCAAGTAGACTTTTGTTGGCATGACTTGTCTGGCAAAATTGTGTGCCGTCGTCGTTGGTCGTACTGTGCATCACACAGTTTCTGGACGATGAGCTCCTTGTTCTGCTGTTACAGCTTTCACTTTTCCCGTTGCCACCCCAGTCATTGAGCTTTTTTTGCTTTTACAGTCAATAACAGTGGTGGTACATACACAAGTATTTGATGATGATAATAATATCGCAGCAAAAACTAACGACCAGTGTATAAATAGTAGTTATAGGATTAGTTTAGTTGTTATGAAACGTGCAGGAATTTCTATACATTCGTGGCCCACGTTATTTTTCGTTTTATTCTGAACTTCCGCGCTGTTTAGTGCTTGTCAGTTTCTAAAATGGATAAAACTTGTCCAAATTCCATTAATTTTTTTCTCTGTTGAATGTTAAATTCATCGAAAATGCATTTTTCTTAATTCATGCAATCACACAAAATTCTCGCAATTTGTAGGGGGATATCCAACATTTTCACTGACCATTAACGAACTTCCCTCATGAATCATGATGATGAATTTCGTAATGCACGCGTTCATTTTTCCTAGTTCAATAAATACTACGGTTTGAGGCTTAGCAGTTTAGCAGAGTCAGTTCAAAAATCAATTTTCTCTGTAGAATCACCCTGGCATAGATCGTTAGAAAACAAAGATGGGAAACCACACTAAATGCAAATTATCTTATTTACCCTCCCAGCAACCACTGCTATTTTTCCCATCATCCCTATAAGACCATCTGAACAAAGTCTGCTGCTATCCAGCTGTTTTTCTAGCAAAATATTTCCTAATTTGTTGGATTCAATTTGCTAAGATGAATCTCATGTGTCTTTCCGTAGTCCCTTTCCTCCCTCACATGTTGTTTTTGTTATCATTCCTTTATCATTCCTCTGAATCCAAGGTAAACTACTGCACTTTGAAAACTACTTTAGAAGCATATTTCCTGCACTACTCTTCACTATGCATCATGTTGTTGTGCTTAACGGCGTATTCCCAAAGATCGGCGAGAGAGATGAAGATAAAGCACTTTACTCAAATGATTCACGGGTCTCCTTTCACTCGTCGCGTCGCAGTAAATCCATCTAGCTCAATAGCAGCTGTTGGGTTGGATTTTGTTGATGTTGATGCTTCAAATGATGACGATGCTGTGGTGGCAGTGGTGTTGGTGCGGTAAACCATACGACTTCTTTGTATCACTTGACATGATAATGGATTAGTTAGTGTACGACTTACGACGTATGACGTCTTCTCCCACTCCATTTACATCGAGTGTGCAGTAATGAATGAATATAACCTTACATATTACACGGAGGACTCAAATCCCAGATGGTATCCATATTCTCCTAGTCTTTAAAACACCCTGCACCACCAGATACTATAAAAAAAGTATTGTGGTTGTGGCAATATGAAAAATAATGCGTGCATATTACTTCCTTTTCCTCGCGGTTTCATTCCACACGATGGAAAACGAAACGGACCGTATGGTTGTGTGGTGCTGGTATGCAAGGCTTTCTTCCTTCATAGGAAGATAATTATTTACATTCTGCGGATGAGATGTTTGAATAGGGTTCTGGTTTATTGATATATGAAAAATATCCACATATACATGTGTGTGTGTGCAATTTATACAAGAAGAAAGTTTTGTGAAAGTTTGTTTGAAAAACTATCATGCATACATATTGTGGGAATGGCAATAAGTACCAGTCGGGAACGATACGTGTGCTCCTTGACATTTAATTCATTTTTGAGTCCCAATCGTTTCCCTTGTTTTTAGATTGGCTGGAGTAAATGCACACTAAAGAGTAATCTCTGCCGTACAATATTCTTTGAAATGTAATTAGTTATTCGGAGTAAAGTTGAGAAAAACACTTCATAATTAATTAAGGGCATTAATTACTGACTGTGGACCACTTTTCTCATTAAATCTGCCCATTTATTAGAACCAGGCTAAAATGGTATATTGTCAATTGTTGAGATTTTTCTATTTTTCACATTTTTCTCAATATAACGGAGGATTTCGATAATGCTGATAGAAAGTCTGTCCACACAATCCATTAAGCAACTTATGGTAAAAACTTAACGGAAGACATAGCAAAGCGAACAATAACGGCGGGGCTATAACTCAGTAAATAAGATTAGTGAGGACAAAAGCGTATTTTCACATAGGGAAAAATTAGGAGCGAAGAAGGAAGGAACTGGTAAGCCTGTAGAGAAGAAAATGAGATAGCACATCGTCTAAAACAAATTGATTACCCGCTGCTACTGTTAGTCGACGGGGTAGAAACGACAAAACGACTAGAAGTTTGGGAAATTCTCTACAATATGTCGTATTTATCTACATCATGCTTCTAAAAAGTATTCGATTTTGTTCCAATATTATATTTTATACGATATTCTTGTGGTGTGGGGGAATCAATAAAATCACAAGAGCGTTAAAGAAACAGCAACACACAAAGTAACCGATGACACACAACAAGTTAAACTGCTTTTACCCCGGCGTAGAATCTCACAACTTAGGGAAAACAAAGTTTTTCCGGAGAAAAGAAAAGTTTCCCTTGTGTACCGTTTTTATTGTCGGATTCACTACAGCAGTAATCAGTAAATTGAAAAAATTGAAGAAGGATATAAGCCATACACAGTACACATATACGAAACAAGCAAGGTAAAAAAGCTACAGGGGTTCTGCTGCATTATTCGTTCTACAAGGACGCTACTACCATCTGATGATGCACACCTGCATAATATAAACTAGTGTCTTTCACTTGAGTGGAAAAATGATTGCAATGCAAGCTAGTTCATATGAATATTCAATATCGCAAATGCATTATAATTATTGTCCTTCATAGTATTTTATTTGCATGTCGTCACCGTTATGAATATCAAATACCTGTGTAACATGTGCAGCACTCTCGTCTGGCACACAGTATAGTTGTACCTGTAAACCCAGGAAATTATTGGGGAGATCTAAGGACATATAAGGCATATAATAAACAACCGGGGGAATATTGATAAATCGTCACTGTTATTATGATAGTTTAATTATCGGGGGAAAAAAAGCGCTGATAAATCGTCCTACTATGAAAAATAGAAGGACGATAAATATTCAAGGGAAAAAATGGAATTTGCATGAAATT
>JAHZNB010007866.1:0-10021 GCA_027744295.1 Callyntrura guangdongensis | reverse complement strand
CTATTTACAAAATTACACAAAAGATTAAAACTCACATAAAATCACCACATGTCATATACAAGTACCTCACAGCGTCTTAAACAGAAGGATTTTGACGACGTTTGGAAAAAAATTCAATACACTGAGCCTGTATGGTCACTTTTGTCATAAAAGCGTTAACCAATAGGCTAAGGTCTCATTCAAAAGGCAATTTTAGTTTCAAGGTGCAAAAATCTCCATTTCTTAACCAAATGGCTAAAATTTGGCATAGGGGTTCTGAACCCACAAAAACACGTTAACCACAGTCGGGGATTAAAATGGCCATTTTTATACCCGATAGGGTCAGTGGTCACTTCTTACTTCCAAGGAAGCTTTAGCTTTAGCTTACAACAAACTTCATTTCTTAACAGATTGATTGAGCAGAAATTTGGCAGTGGTTCGGGTGCCATAAAAAATAGGTTAGCCACAGTTTTCCTAACGCCTCAATTTCATGAAAAATTAGAT
Source organism: Callyntrura guangdongensis (assembly GCA_027744295.1). Lineage (NCBI taxonomy): Eukaryota > Metazoa > Arthropoda > Collembola > Entomobryomorpha > Paronellidae > Callyntrura > Callyntrura guangdongensis. The sequence continues at coordinate 9,538 of JAHZNB010007866.1, read as the reverse complement.
TTTAACGTGATCAAATCTTCATTAACTAACTTTTTAGGGTGAAATTTGACACCTTGACTGGACAGGAAAACGGAATAGAACTTTCGAACCATAATGATCATATTCAGACCCGATAGGGTCACTTTTCCTACATGCATTTCCTGTTCGAGAACGAGTTTTTTCAGCTAGTGTTTGCATGTCATGCAACAATCGATCCATCTACCTACATGGGTTCAAGGAATCAAATTGAAAAAAATAAAACAATAAACATATAATTCAGTGTACGTGTGTAACAATATAATACTGCAGTCAGATAAACGACAATAGGCTACAATAAGGAATTAGTATTATCGCATAAGTTTAGCTCTGCTTTCACTTTTGACTTTCCAGCTTGTATATAGTCATAATAATTATTATTTAAAACTACCATTGCATTGTTGCTAACTGACACAGAGAATTTCGTTGTTTCTTGACGTTCCAACTTTTGTGCCGATGTGTGAACAGAATAGAATAATCATTATGTATTATTTAATTTTGCTATTCTAAAATTAAATATGGTTAGGAAAATTTCCGAAAAGATCTGTCATACCTAAGCGTAGAAGAATTAAGAAGGATAAACAGAACATTCATTATTGTGACAGGATTTCCAACTTTTTAGCAAACATTTCAACTTTTTTAAGTTTTAAGTTAAGTACTAAGCTTTTTTGTTTTTCCTTCAACCATATCAAGTGAAAGTGAAAAGAAGGTAATTTAAACTACTTGCATGGTCGTACTTTCGTAGTAAGTCACCAGCACGACAAATAAGTAGCAATGAAAGTGAAAAGGATTAACAAGAGCTCTTTTGCTGTTCAAATAAATACAGTGTACACTGTACACACACACGAGATACCATTTTGAATGCACTCGTTTGATCATTACCAGAGATTCCCCAAACGCAAAGTACTGTAGTAACTAACTAGCTTAATTTGACTGTTTGGCTTAAACGCCTCATTATGTTAAAGCCAGCCCCGTGGATGTGTTGATGTTGATTCAGTTAATTGTTCAGATCAGTAAATCTATTTTGAATTGTTTGCAAACAAAACTTTTCTCATTATTGGTATTATCCTCTTCTCTGGTGGCAGCCAATAGATTAACAACTACGGGAGGTAGTATATTAGCCTGTAATGCCGTAAATTATTCTACCAGTTACATAGTCTTAAAAAGTATTTATATTCTCGCAATTATAGTCGTTTTGTAGGGTATATGGTTACAGTAACCTCATACTTTTTATAACTTTCGTAAGTACAGCTAATACTTTATACCAATCACCTATGTAGTAATCCTTTCATTCGCCTAATCAAGTATTTTCTTTTACTTATTTGCGTCTATTTTTCATTAAAAAAATGATATGGTTCTCTTCTTATTAAACGGGTACAAAGGCCAGTAAAATTACAGTCACTTTTCACTATCCACCTTTTAATTCATTAGAGTAGTCTGTCTGCTCTCCTTTATTAAAGCTAGTAGTATAACAAAAAATATGAAAAAATACTGTCTGGCTTTGCTTGATGGGGATGCGATGAAAAGAGTGTCTAAAGAAACACTTGATTAAAAATTATTAAAACGAAACTTGGTGGTAGATGTCAGACAAAATAATTTTAATCTTTCCTCTCGGTACCTATGTGAGAAAAGTGAAAGTGTTTGTTCTATGTTCAAAAGATGAGTGAGTTGTATATAAAAGTGTGCTCAAGGGAAGACAGCAAACTATCACTGATACTAAGCATGAACGGTTATAACAACGGATGAAATTTAAAAATATATGTACAAAATTGTTGCTTTCTAGCTCTGATAACAACTTGACAAGGACTGAAAGTAATAACATGGCATTAATCTATGATGATTAAATGTGATACATAAAACGGCAAAGGAATGTAATCGGACAAAACGGCGCAAAGAAAAATTTTGATTGGTTTACAGTGTCTTCTTTTATGTAGGCGTAATCCTCTTCACACAGGACATATAATATGTAACATGTTATGAAAGGGATGTCCAATTGCGTTGTCATATTATACGTCGTAGATGAATTACTTTTACTTTAATGTTCAACGAGTTGAACCACCAGCACCGCACCATAAGTACAACTTTGTGTGGTTACCATTGTCAAGAGGAAAGTATGTTCATTGTCGTTGTGCCTAGTAAGGAAACCAATTTGCAAAAAGCGATGTATCACATTGAGAAAGTTTTTTGTCCTGTTTACCCATGACACAGGAAGATGCTGGACAAAAGGTAAAACCTCTGGCTTGAAAGATAGTGGTATTAAATGTCAACGTTACGACGCGCAATCCAAACTGATATTAAAATAAAGCTTTTGGTAAACTTTAATATACGAGTACGACAGTCATGTAGTTTTTGCTTTTATAAGGACGTAATTTTGCATATGTATAAAGTATATTGACTGAGTCTATGAAGTTGTGTACCTAATTTTAGCCCCCTTTGTTAGGAATAGGAACGTAACAACATACAATACCCTGCCAATCTAACCCTATGGGTTACCTCAACGGGTTCTAGTTTAAATATTACTAGTATATTATGTTTTACATCTTACCAAACCAATACAAGATGATTCCTGAAATACTATAGAGATAGAATCAAGCAAATTATGTTGTGATCTGTGCTGCTGCCTTTGCACTTTGAAGCCAACATGAAGCGCTTGATCCGGTTAAATTTGGTATACATATTTAGATACTTAGGAGACATCTGTACATCAAATTTAAGCCTAGATTACGGTGCTAATACTAAACGCCATTAACAATAGCTATCGATTGGCGGAAACAATAGCACCCTGTCCAGCGTAATCCAGCAAATGTTGGTTGAAGAAATACAAACAAAACAGATTCAAAATTTTTGTAGAATGTACAGACGGACAACTGAGCACCCTTAAGCATAATGATATACTTCCGGACTCCGGAAAAACTGGTCCTAAATAAAAACAGGAGACTTACTATTAGAATTATTTGATAAGATACTTACTTTTGTCAGTGTAGGTAAAATGGCATACTCTACTACCAAAAAGTGTAGTGGTAATACTGTAGATAAAGCCAAGTTGTATAATTTCTGTCCAGTTTTGATAGCGTTGGTAGCTTCTATTTTGAAGGAGACGCAATTTATTGTTAGAGAAAGCAGAGCATGTTGTATAATGCTGCAATCGAGAAAACTGCCTACGAAAACACAATTTTCCCATACACACCTAATAGCACGTAATTGTCTTTCTGATAGGTGGTCAGTGTCAACGTGAGTGTTTTCACTCTTTCTGCTATAGCACTGGATCGTTACCGGGCCATAATTTACCCTTTCAGAGCTATACGTATCTCCAAACGGGAAGCAACTTACGCGGTGATGTTTATTTGGTTTATCAGCATCGCTTTAGCTCTGCCACAAGAATTCGACTACAGGTAAGTCCCAGCAATATTTTTAATTTTATCGTTAGAATTTCGTGTAAGGTCGTCTCGACTATGCAATACCTTCTCGGTGTGACCTACAACAGACGGTACGTCTTTACGACGTGACCGAATCAAAATGGTTTTCAGACGAAAAAATCCTTGGGAAATTTTAAAACGACAGATAGAACTATTTAATTAAAACATGGCAGCACCCTCCTTCTGTCTTGCATGTGGAAAGAGACTTTACTAGAATATATGGAATACCATACTTTCGGATATTCTCGCATTTACGATATTTCAAAAATACAACAAAGCATTAGCTTTAAAGCTATCTCATGTACGTTCCGAGGTGCGTGTCTTAAGTTCGTTCGGTAATAAGCTTCGTCAATTAAAGAAATGCTTTTGCCCCAGCTGAGATTTAAAGAGTTGTGTTAGGGGCGGCGGAAATTTCAGAGAATACGGTATTGGTACTTAAAAGACTAATATGTTTAGTGGTAAAGCCGCCAGTTAGGTGCATCGACACACAAACCCACTGGTGGGTTTGGGATACCACAGTGAATAAATCAGTTGTTGCACACAAGGAAATTGAGTAAGGAGGGCATAATCACAAAAATCTGCTTGCAAAGAAAACAAGAAAAAAGAAAGTCGATTATCACAATACTCTTAAAACATTGAATAACAGCTTAAGGGAACCAGTAGAGCACAACAAAATGCCTGTGTATCGACAAATCCGGCAAACGCGGCACAGCTTTAGCCATACAGTAAATGAAAGCTTTTTCGTTGTATATCATTGCAATAGAAAGTCTTAACAAGAGAAAAAGGAAGGAAACTTGTTCATGTGTTTTGCAACTTCTACTGGTTTTGCAGCGAAACTGAGCTGTGGTGATCTTTATCAATGCTTTTATTGATGAGAAGACGAGCAGTGTGTGTAGGAGTGGTGTGGTTGTGAAAGTTGTCAATAGTTTGGCAAATCAAAGCAAGATAAGCTTCTTAAGATGATTTTTTGTAGAAATCTTTATACCATTCTTTTGTAGCTACCCTTAAAACGCTGTGCAGCAGCAAACATAGTGGTCTGATGACGATGGAGGAATGATTATAATGTCAGAAGGAAATTGTGTAATCTTAGTATCGTGTCCTGGTCGACGAGTATGAAAGCAACTGGAGATTTTGCTTGTTAAACTTGTTTGTATTATTACTAGCCAGGACTAGGACCCCTTAGTTTCCCAGAACTTTGTGTGGGACTGAGTTTATCCTTGCTTGTACTTACTTACTACTCACAACTTATACGAGACGAAAAAGCATACTATTTTATTGAGTAATACATGCAACCTTATGTATTTGTAGACATTTTTATTTAAAAATTCGACACGAAAATTCTATCCAGCTACTACTGGTTTTCCGAACTACGGATTTCGATTGCATGCAACAGTGTGTTTTAACTTACATGTTCATCTCATCATGGCATACTTGGTGGGTGGTCGAAGCCGTCGGGGGTATGTATATCTGTATTTGACGATGATAATGACATGTTCGGGTTTAGAAGGTAGTACAATTGTGCGCGATGTCAATTTGAATGACGTTCTGATGCGCTAATTACCGAGAATTTTGATTACGTAAATGGATAACCTTTACCGTCTCTCTCTGTACATGTACACAAATACTGTGTAGCCATGGATCCCGTTGGTTTAAAGATATTTACTCAGATGCGTCTTGTGTGTAACTGTCGGTAAATGTAGTATTAATCAATTTTCGTACTGAACAAAAATCATCGCATACTTGATAGGTGTTTGTATTTGTAGCTGTTGGATGTGTGTGTGTCTGAATTTGATGATGATAATGATGGAAATAATTACTTTTGGGTTGTATTTCCCTAGAACTCTACAATTAACTACAAACAAATAACAACATCATGACGTCATTATGTGAGAAAGCAAAAGTGCTTGTTGCAAAATATCATCAATCATCATATTCACTAGTTGAAGTTCGATACCCGCTCGCGTAGCAATGTGGATCCGTTAAGTTTGACAATTAGTTGCATGTCGATCAAAAGTTTCTATTGAGTAAAATTATTGTACATGTTTAAGAGAGCTAAAATAGCAAACTTGTACAATAAAGTTGTTGCGTCAATATTTGGCATAAAAACGTTTAATGACAGCCAGAAAGTTGATTGTATGCTTTACCTGAAGGGATTTTGGCGACCAAGTATGATGTGTAAGTATTATGATGCGTTATTATCACAGTACCTCATTCCACAGAACATTATAAATAGGAAATAGTCCGTGTTTTACCCCAACATTTCAAAACCATAAACTTGAAAATATACTGCGTATTATCAAAAACAGTTGTATTTATATAACTATACTGCCAACTGCAGTAGTGGTAGTAGTAACGTAATTTACTTAGCGTGGGTGTAAATTGTGAAGTTTGATTTCTGTTTTTTTGTTTCCGGCATTGATTCCTTGACAATGCTTAGGTGACTAAAGTATAACAAGTAACTTGTGCCATTTTCATGTTTATACATATATGTACCGGTAGATATATTACATAAGTATTAATAAAGGTATTTTTTGATTTACGTAAGCCGGAATGTCTTATAACAAATAAAAAAGTTCCTGACTTTTCACTGGAGAACTTTATATGATAATGAACGGCACGACGACATCGCCATGTAGTGTCAGACGCTGTCGTGTTGTCGTTCATTATTCTATGAGAGAACTTGAAATAAGCCTAGTATGGGATTCCTGGCAATTTTGTGGCCATTCTCATAGCAGGATGAGTACATGTTTGTATTATACGTTTAAATACACAGCAATTTCTTTTCTTTATTGACAGGGTCATAAAACTAACAGAAGGTGGAGTAACAAAACCGTTCTGTGCTCCGGTTAAATTTTCCGCAACATTCCGTACATCCTACAGTTTGACATTGGCAGTACTTCAGTATGTCTTACCTCTTGTTATTATTTCCGTGGCGTATGCAAAAATGGCGGCTAGACTTTGGGGAACAAGTGCACCAGGAAACAGAGAGGAGTCCAGAGATGAAAATGCTTTACGGAACAAAAAGAAGGTATGATAAATACATTTTATTGCTTTGCTGAGTTTCAGATAACCTTATTGTCTTGTTAATTATTAGTGTCTTTCTCTCCTGGAGAAAGTCACTAATAATAGTCACTAGTATGCACATCTGACATATTCGTTAGTTGAGTATCCTATTCTCATTTGCATCTCCGTGAGGTTTTGGAGTGTATAACTTTATGGTGTCTTGTTGTAGGTTACCCTACTTCCGCTTTGCATTCTTGAGAGTAATGAGATACACTATCGTATGCATGAAAATAGTGTAGTATTTTTTATTACAATTAATTAATATAAAGCATATCAAACTAATCGCATCATTGCTTCAAAACTATCAAGAAAAAAATTTGAACGTAATTTTACTTCAACGATTGTGCTATATAATTAATTTCAATGAACCTAAAATATACTATATTCTATATGTTCAGAAAAATATTCGTTCTAAATGTGTAACGTATATATTTAAGTAATGAACGACAAACAACATTTACACGTGTACAGGTATGTATGTATGTACAAATTCAAGAAAATATCTACACTAGAACCATAACATCACAGCTTCATCACAGAAGATTGTTTTGTAATTCATTTTCACTCAGGCTTTTCACGTACGTTTTTTTCCAGACTACCGTTCGTCTTTTTATGATGATGTACTACTTTACTAACGAATGCAGAATCTGTTCAGTACAAAGTAAAATGTCGTAAGTTCATCATGGAGTATTTTTCATAAAGTTGGGAGTCAAGGATTGGTACTTTATGCAAACGTGAAGTACAATTTAGAATCATCTATCACTCATCATCAGACAACCAATGCGTATTCATGCATGTCGTGTACTTTTTTAAAAGTAAAGTACCATACAATTTTCACTCAGGCAGTAATACACTTACAATCAGTAATCAACAGAGGTGGCGATTTCATGCAACAACATGAAATATGTATGATATATACCAAAATTGCCAAAATATGACATGCATTCGTTTTTCCTTTCTTCTTTCACTGTCACTTACGATGGAACTCCAGAGGCTGTCCGACGTAGATTTGCCTCATATTCTGGTCAGCTATTACTCTGATGGAGTTAAACCTTCATGATAAGTCTCAGATTACAATGATTAGTTGTTTTGGAAAAATCGAAAAATTGTATTTTTCGAACCACATTTCTATAAAAACCTTATGATGGGAAAACGGAAGGGAAATATTTCCCAATGTTGATTTTCAAATTTTCTCATTATAAGTTTTGAATGGAACAATATGGTTCTATTAGAATGACAATTAACTTGGTTAAAGGGTTAAATATTTAAAGGGATTGGAATGTTGCCGGAGTAATTTGGTGGTTTTAAAATGAAGGCGAATTCTGCCAAAATATGACAATTATGAAATATAAATATAGTCTAAATCGCTTTGTAATAATGTATTTTGCCTAGAAAGTAAGTTTCATAACTGTGAGATTATCTGTGTGAAATATGAAAAAACATTTTTTTGTCATCTCTGGTAAGCAGTAATAAAATCATATAACTGTAACATCCCACGTTCAACTTCTCATCTATACGCCTCTGCACAACACCTCTCTAAAACGAAACCTTACATTTTTTTAATTAGATTTCCGGTGACGAAAATACCAAATTGAATATGAATTCATGTTAGTGTAAATACATAAAAAATCTAATAAATAGAGGAGCATGCCATCGGCTACAATTCGGAAAAAATTCTGATACAACAGAATGTCATGTTTCTTATTTTATTAGGTAGCGCTTCTATTGATGTCGACCCATTGAAATCGTTGATGTCTGTTTGAAATGTTGGTCCATGAGCTCCGTTTGAGACAAGGTTCCACATTCCGTTTCCGTTTCGACAATCGACTCGTGTTAGTGACACCCACATAGAACCCTCTCGTGTCAGAATAGCGCTATTTGCCTTTACAATGCACATTACTAACTAATGAAAGAAGTATTCAGTAGTTAATGAGATTGCCTTCCTGTCTTCGATAGATATATATAACTCTTATGAGTTCGAAGATGGGGGTTTGGGATCAGCCCTTTGTGGGTCGATCGGGGTCACTTTTATAATCATTGCACGACCTATATATTTTAATCCTCATACACATAGAGATATTTCAGAATAAACAATTGCAGTTGTAGACCACATGCATAGACTTTGTGTTGTTAGGTTGAAAAGTCATCGTCGCGGTCATTCGATTTACATTTTGCGCCAAACAGAGAATTTTTCTACCCTTTTCTCCAAAATCACATGATCTTATTTTGAATCCTGTTTAGTAAGTTTAAAATTTCTTTACTTAACGTGCGCGAAAAAGTTTTTTTAAAATGTTAGAAAGTTGGAAGTCATTTCCTTCGGGGTTAATGTTTGTTTTTACACAAAATTTTGATCGTATGCCTTTGCAATATTCGTTTCTGTAATATTTGTATCGTGTTATATGGAAAACACCTTAAACTACTTTAATGCTGATTTTCGAAAAAGATGAGTGTTTAGGAGAAAAGAGAAACAACTTAAAGGTCGCTTATTTAGATGTAAATACGTGTAAATGACAAACGTTGTTCTAGTTATTCAACGTATGAGTATGAGGTCATAGAACTATTCACTTTGGGCTGATGAAGAATTACATTACAATTGGCATTTTGTATTGTCACAATATAATTGGTCATAATAAGTATTCCGAAGCAAAACATGAAAGGGTACAGGTCTGCCTGTAGACAGTGACAGTGCATTGTGCAATATTGTGCATTCTGTGAAGGAAACAATCAAGGTGAAACCCTTTTTATCAAAACACTTCACTGGCGTTCATGCACTCCACATAACACTTTTTATTGTATCATCTAACCTCTAAGGCGGTGGAAAACGGCCAGTCAACGTATGGACATTAACATCTGCTGTTATTACTATGACTCATGATAATTAATTTACCTCGTCATTACGAGCATATGTGTATACACTTAGAATCACATAATAACTCTTTAATACCCCCAACTTTTGCCATTATCTTTATTTGCCAAAAGCATAATATACCTTATGTTAATTGAACGGGTCAGAATTTTAGCAACGAAAAACTTAGGTCACGTCA
>JAHZNB010007865.1:0-10110 GCA_027744295.1 Callyntrura guangdongensis | reverse complement strand
GGCTAGTTGTCGGTGTCTGTAACAAGTGAAACTCACATACAAGGGATCCAATTCGTTTATAAAACGGCAAAATCAAATACTATGCGCTAAGGACGATGAATTTTGACCTCCTGAATTAAATATTCAATGACATACATAAATATTCCGTATGGTCACAAACACGCAAGCAAGATACAATTAAATGTGCACTAAATTTGCTTTGTGATAGGTGGTACTCTACTCTACTCTACTCCTCAATACACATAAGAGATTTACCACTTTGTAGATTTTTATATTTATTTCATTGTTGATGATGATGAACAATATGATACGTTATTTTAATAAACAATTATTGGTAGACAATTAGATTTAGAATTCTCGTGCTCGACTACACAGAGTTTAACTGTATTAACGGCACGAGTATAAAATTTGAAATTATTGTTACAGATGCCAAAATGCCAACACTCGTGGACCAAACTTAGCATCATCAACATAGAATTGTAGAAAAATCTACATGAGCCATGTAGAAGTAAATATGCAGTGAGCAATGCATTTTGTGTTTATCTATCCTAAAACGAAGTGCACTTGTCAGTATTTTTTTTACTGTGTGCGTGATTTTGACCATTCAGGGGGTTGAATGTTCATTATTACCATTGTATTTAAAAGGTCTATATAAACCGTTCTTAGTGCAATATTTTTGTTTTGGCATTTTTTCAGAAAATCGGTTCCGCGTTAGTGAACGTTTGTTTGTGCCTGTTACCTTATTAGTTCCAAAATTCTGCCCCAAATTTGGCTTTGATGAGAATGATATTTGGGAGTGTTTTAGGTTTTTGTCCGATAAAAAATTGTCCAATTGCCGAATCAAACCGTTGCCTTGTAGGTTATCTTTTGTTAGCAAATTATTTATGGATACATCAACGTCTCATTAGAAGGTATAGTTAAATTAGGAACAAAATCTTCATTCCCTACCCAATCTGGCCAATAATTCGGTAGTACAAAATTACATAATACTGTAGTTTGATTCGGACGTGAAAATTCTTGAAAAGTGCTACGCATACGCAACCAACTTTGGTTGTGACCCATCAACCCATAAAATCGAAACCCCTAGTTGCTTGCCAGCCCAGCTTCGTGCCCATCAGCCTAAAAAATCGAAAATTCAACCTCGGCCCGCTTCAAGGTTTTTGGTGTCCCACCAGTAGCTTCCATCATTTCTGCCTGCCAAAAACTTTCTCATTGCCCGCCAGCACTTTCTTTCTTTCGGGTCTTTCTGATGCCAAAATTCCGGCAACTAGATTGCCAGGTTGTGTAAACATTTCTACGTCCGATTTGAGCGCAACAAAAAATACGTTAGTCAAAGGTTCGTTGGACCAAAATAACAGTTTTAGGCACGATCAGGTCATTTCTTATAACTTATTACCGTTTAAATTTTAGTTGTACCCAACTAAAACTTCTTTTTCAAACCAATTAGGTTAAAAGAGCCTTATTCACGGTCGGTAACATCTGGGACCTCAGCGAAACTTTGTACTTTTTATATTTTGATATGTTGGATATAATTTTAATTTCTCTACAAATTACTACCGTTGTAATGTATTATTAGGAGTCCCAAAATTATTCCACAGATATACATGTTTTTCAGGCTTATGGATTAACATAAATAAAATATAGATATCCTTAACCCGAAAAGGTTTAGTAAATTTCGTTTTTACTTTTTTTAATTTTTAGATATAATGAAGCATGCAGAAACTTTTATCCCTGTTGCGCGCCAGCATACTTCCCTCGCTTTATGTTGTGCCCCCCCCCCGAAATTGTTGAGTTGGCTACGTCCTTTAGTGGTTACTCGTTTTGCAAGCAACATGAATGCATTTCTAAAATGGAACTGCAATAAATTTTGCTGTTAATACAAGTCATGAATTTAAGATTGCAAACATATGATAACAATAATTTAAGGGAAAGTGCTGAGCATGCTATTAAAAGTTCTTTAAATTAGTTTATTAGTTATTAATTGTTCTGTAATTACCTAGTCTGTACTTTTGACTTATGTGTGAATCAACCAATTAAATCCCTAATATATAATACTGCTTGAGGAATAGCTGAAAATATGTATAAAAATTTCAGCTTCGCTAAAGAAACATACATACGTCAGGTCTCGAGTGCCGGAGTTTGAACACGGCATTATCCTTGTAGCGAGGGTCGTTTGTAATAAGTGGATAGTCTGTCAACCTTCTAGAATACTATTTTGGCTGAGCTTTTGTCCATCTAAAAACCTGCTGCCATAATTCTCAGTAAATTAAATAAGGATAAATACGTTTATGAAACTCTGTACTTCAAACGCTGTATTTTATTTATTCTCAGCAGCGACCGGTTTCACTTTTGTTTTGCGTCGTCTGGCTGCTTGAGTTGGTACAAGAATTAATATTAAAAAAATTACGAGTAAAAATTCTACCAACTTTTGCGTGTGTGCATTTTCTCTTACCTAAAACACCTTAGTTTCTACGCTATACGAATTCACAGCAAACAAGTGTGGTTGAACTTGCAACATGATTTTCATGGATTGACTTTGTATTTTCAGAAATAGTAACTCTGGGCATGATAACTCTTCTTGCCATATTACGAGAAGGTACACGTATGTGTAGCAGTATACATGAATTTGGTATGTCCAGGATTGCACACAACTTAATGGAAATACATCGTATGTTGGGGTTATGTAACCTATATTGACTCTGATATGAAGTAAGTAGATATAATAAAGTAGAGTACGCTGATCGATAGCCAGTGTACTACCAGAAGTCGGATGAGTAGGACGAGGGTGTTTCCTGGCATTAGTCGTTCTCTCTCTTGCGCCGCCATCTTGACGCATTGATTGATAGACACATAAGGCACGCATCCCGCCCTCATTCACCATAGCCAAATCTCTAGTTACAACACATAACAGCTTATGACAAACTTAGACCTTCCACTCAACACTTTTTTTAAATCTCATGGAGTTTAACAAGTCAAAATCAGTATGAGATAAGGGGCCCCTTGTACTGGTTTTCTCAAATTGTACACAATGGAACTGTCCAAGCAACTTAATGTTTGCAACTCAAACTATGATTGCAATGTCACTGTCACTCCCAACATAAAACGACATCAGAAATTACTCTACGGCCCGCTTTGACTCCTACAAGTTACTGGTAATCCCCCAAACTACCAGGATCACTCCAAATTACCACAGTTCCTGAAGAACTACTAAAATGACTTCAAATTACTTCACTACCTTCAAAGCAGTCGAAAATACTTAAAAATCCAATTACTGACTTAAAATTACAATTACTTACCAATCCATCCAAACTATCAAAATCACTTAACATTACTCAAAACTTGGTGCCAAGAGTTATCTTAACTAGAATTACTATGTTCGAAAATATAAAGCCAACCCAAGGAAATCAGCTTATAGGTGTCCACCTTAGTGAAACTTAAAAACAGATACTTGTTTTGAGATCAAGTAACAATCGATGGACATACAATATATTTCGTCGCTTTTTAACCTCGTCAACTCCATATTCAAATTAGTTTTCACTAACAATGATTCATTGGCAATGATTAGTCGTAGTTTAAAAATATGGCCGTGTAATACAAACTGCAGTGAGTTGCACACATTTCAACTAGCTTTGATGGGTAAACCGTGGCCCGGTAGCCCTGTTGCCGAATTTAAGTCGGTAATCATTAACTACTAATGTAATTCTGTCTGTGTTTTGTGTAGATAATTTTAGTTTATTGGTTAATAGTTGACTTGTCGTTGTTATAACCATTGCTATGTCAATTACTACTGAGTCGACTGGGTGGAGACAACCTCGCAGCGCCGGCCGGTTTAATCCCGTAATGACACCTTGTCGACAAAAAAGGATATCAGTGGCAGTTAAACAAGACGCACGAGCATTTTAAAACTGCGAGTGCTCAAGCTCATCTTCACTTTCTCTACGGTCTGCTTTATGTAGTCATTATTTTTGTGGGATGACATTTAAGGTAAGATGGTTTGGTGCCTCTTCGTTTTCCGTTTTTGCTGGAAATCGTTTTTGCACACATAATGAAGAAGGACCTGCAGTAGTCCCAGTTGAGGGACAATCAGATGATGATTGCAGCGATGTCATCTTACGGTCCTGAACAGAGAGATCATTTCCTTGTGTGATGATAACATTTGAATGTTTATCGTTGATTTGGCAGGATGGGCCGGATTTTTCCATTCCATCTCTTTTCTTGAGGAGAACATCACAGTCTTCATTCATATTGTATGGAAGGTCAGCCTTCATAGTAAGTTCAGCATTCAAGTTAGCACGGCATTCAAAAACAATATTACGTTCACGATAGGTTTCAAAACAGACACGTACAGGTCTGTTGTTATTGTCAGTAAACGTCCCTAGTCTAGTCGTTATGCATGGGAGAATATCGTCATGACAAATTTGCTTAAGTAGGTCACACACACTTTTGAATAGCTGCCGGGGGGATTCACTTTCGCAGTCCCATAAACCCATAAGAATTATATATCTTCCAGTAACTGCTTTCCGCAAATCGTCGCTTTCGTTATCATGAACAGTTTGCATTTTCATGAACGGTTGTTTTGTGGCGTAAATATTCAAATTTAGATTGACAACTGATTTATCAATTTTCTCAAGTTTATCATGTTTAGTTAGTTGTTCAAAAATAACTTCCGTGCCGACGACTGGTTTTGTTGTTGGATGTAGCGGTCGTTCAGGAAATTTTCCTCTTTTTAACCGGAAACGAAATCTAAGCTTTACCTTGAAATACGCAATAAACTTCCGAAATAAACATCTATGAGTTGAGTTTTTTGCTTTAAAATACACCCAAATGTCTTCCATTGCAAATGCTAGCATCGCAAACAAAAATCCAAATGGCAAAATAACGAAGACAACTTTTATGCTACCAGCCAAATTTGCAGCTTGAAAGAATCGAGACTTGACAGGAAAATCCAAAAGCATTCCTGCGAATTTGTAGGAATTTTTAGTGTAATGATCATGCCAACCAATAATACCGGATGAGTGAAGCGCCTTCATTTTGAACAAAGCTTTTAGAGGCACCCGTCCTTTCCATACAAATGTATACATCATGCTAGCCATTACCTCTTTCCCAAATGAAAGTGGTGATTCTTGGTACCGTTCGTACTGTAAATTGTACATCATTTTGAATTTTAGAAAATTATTCTCTTCAACAAGTACAGCGATTTTCCCCAGTTTTGTGCAATTTGGAATTTTGTTGAATACGTCATATGATAATTCCAACCTGTCCTCAAACGGCAAGGACGCGTCAATCATTCTGGTGTTGTTTAAAACATACGATTCAGCCTGGGTTAAATGGGACGAATCATTGCATGTCAGCGACAAATCCCCCCTATAAAAAAAATTGAAAAGTTGTTAGCAAATACCACGGCTGTGTAATTATAGTTAAGAATTTAACTGAAATACCTGTTATATTCTCCCCATAAGTGGTTAGTATAAAAATTATTTATTTGCGTTTTGTAAACCGCAATTGTGGCTTCTGAAGTTTCGTTTTCCAGAACACATTTCCCTTCAGCAGTCTCTCTTCTTTGAAAGCAGTGACTTCCAGGCCTAATTTCCAAAGCTTCAAGGTCATTAAATAAATCTTTGTGAATTTTTACGCCATCTGGTTTACGTACAAGTCTTGAGTAAACTTGGTATGACCTGTTGGCAATTTGGTCGAACCTCGAGTAGGGTACGGGTGGGATTGGACTTACAATTTTGGTGATGTTGCTACCTTTGTACGCTTCACCCAGAATCATCCCGATAAGTATCGAGACGGTAACAATAATCCGAAAATTTAGAAATCGTTTAACATACTTTTCGTCGTTAGCACTGAAGAATCCTTGACTAACCAAGCTTCTTCCAGTTGCCATCATGTATCTGCCCAATAAAATCCAATACAATTTTGTTCTATCCTGATTGTGATGCAACTTCATCTGCACAAAACTTTCCGCGAGCACAATGAAGCTTGTAAGAACCATGGCAACTCCAAAGACTTGAAACAACAAAATCGTGCACCAGGACGCGACGTCGTATGACGCCACCAGCTGCATAAATGGAGCATTACCCGTCTCCTGGCCACAAGCTATGAAAAGAAGGTTAGTTTGATAGTTGGGGAAATGAGATGGCCGGTCGGGAGCAACCATTAAATAATTAATTGATGGATATACAGCCTCTTGAATGAATTTTACTCGTGAAATGCGCTTGCTAAACTTGCTCTTATATGAGGCGTTGCCCAAAACATAATACAGCAGTCGATGATTCAACGTTTTACGTTCATTTGACATATCCAGTGTGTGGAAGAAAGGCTTGATTCTAGAGAGGGTAAAGTACATAATTTGGTTTTGCTCAGTAATCTTTGAAAAGCTCCATTTTGGGTGGTATTGTCGATTAAAAACAAATCGACCTTGATTACGATGGGCATCCATGCCTGTTTCCAGTATCCAGAGCTGTTTCGTTTCGTCACTGTGTATTCGGTGAAATGATTGATGAAGCGACTCAATACGCTGGGCATCTATTTTCCGAATCTTTACTTCCCCAACCAAGTAAACTTTCTTCTGGTCATCTATGCAGTCGTGGCAAATCACAGTCGTTTCGTGGATGCGACCACTTGCCGTTTTCCAATGCAGCAACTCCCAATATGCGGTGGGCCATGTAACTTTTTCTGAATTGTAAAGGTAAATGTAAATTCCATTTATCCATTTCATTTTCCCGTCAAAGCCAGCTTCAGCGACGAGAATGTCATACCGCCATCTTTGTTGGAAATGGCTTGTCTGGCTGTACTTTAAGTATTTAGAAAAGATGCGACGTGGCTTTGTCCAAAACTCTCTGCTGAAATACCCAAACCGGAAAACCTTGACGTTACTAAATTCGGTATAAAAGTGCGACTCTAAGGGCATTTCACGTTGCAGTTGATTTTCTCGTGCTACGTCATTCATCAATACTTCATTTGCCTTTGTTGGTGGATAAAGATAAACATGAACTTCACACGTCCAAGGTCGTGCTTTAAAAGTGTTATCCACTTGATTTCCCCAATTTTCAATCTCAGAGTGAAGTGACGCATTTTGAAGCAGGGACAACTTTTCCGCAAGAAATGTCAGAGTTCGAGTATAATCATCTAGCATTACGACATCATATCGAGTGAGTATGATCGGAGCCGCGGGAGGTTTATAGAAATCCACACCTTCATAGTTGATTATTTGCGTCAAACAGTTTGAGAGCGGGGCGATGTAGTCAAGAAAATTTTCTGGTGTCTTGTTTCCACGTTCTACGCTTTGCGTAAATTTTTTATTTTGATATTGAGAGTATACATAGCTGTTACTAATGGAGTATGTTGAAATAATATTTAACAAATAAACGAGAACCGTTAGCAGAAAGTTATTAAAAAGTTTCGAATCAGACAACATTTTGATTCTTGTATACTGTTTACATTCACTAACAAACTTTTAAAAATACTTTTTACGCCGTTTTAAGCTGTGTGAATTTTAAACAATACACTTCATTTTTTCACAATCAGCTAAATATGTTTTTGTTGACTTTTAATTTGAGATCGTCTTCTGTTATTTATTTTGTTACAAGTTGACAGAGAAATTGATCAAACACAGTACAAATATAAGTACAAAATGTTTATATCGAAAGAGGAAACGACAAAGTTGGATTCCAGGAATTTTTTACTTAACAGGATTTTATGGCTAATCAATGTTTGCCAGGAATATTTCGGCTTTGGTTTTTATGCCAAGTGTTAAGAGTGACCAAAAACGGAATTCCCGGAGTGAGAAAAACTCAGAAATAATTATTCTTGTTTACCAAATTTCAGTACACAAAACACAAACAAATGTTAAGTGCAAAAATGATTGTAGAACAAAGCAGGGCGTGAGGTGGTGTGTTGTGATGTGACTGTGTTTCATATTTTATGGAGAAAAGAATAATCTAATTACACTTAAACACTTATTTAGTGTTTGTTGCTAGTTCAGGTACGACCAAAACTTGTGTTGTAATTTTTTATTCAGGTCAGTGGGTAATTCACCTGAGAGGTAGATCGGTTAGTTAATGAAC
This sequence comes from Callyntrura guangdongensis, assembly GCA_027744295.1. Taxonomy (NCBI): domain Eukaryota; kingdom Metazoa; phylum Arthropoda; class Collembola; order Entomobryomorpha; family Paronellidae; genus Callyntrura; species Callyntrura guangdongensis. The sequence goes on along the minus strand of JAHZNB010007865.1, from coordinate 2,041 downwards.
AACTTGAGAGTTAAATACTTCTTTGTATTAGAGAATAACAGAATATAATAAGTATAACATATGCAGATATACTGTTTTTGGCCCTGTTGCCAATTATTTCGATGGTAGGTGGCACTTCATTACGGAACAAGTAATTTTTTCTAACTCATATTTGTCTTATATGGCGCTCGGCGGATATTAGTAGGTGTATACTTATGACATATTTTTAATATTTCTGTTGAGCAATTGATTTCAAAAGTTGCTTGGTGGTACCTTAGTCTTGTAAACACGATAAATCATATGCAAAATGGAAAAGTTGTTGCGCAGAATCGATTTACAACCTCTGTGGTCAAAAGGAGCTGAAAAAGTTTAAGAGTTTATTAAGAGAAATGCGCAGTAACGGCTATTCATTTCGGGGTTTATTCCTTCAGGGCTGGTAGGAGCATTGAAGAAATTTTGATTAAATAAAACTTTAGACCAAATCGGGTGTTGAAGAAGTTTAAATGGGTCGCGTATAGATAGCACAAATATGGATGGCTAACCGAAAAATACACCACATACAAATAGTATAAGGGATGAATAACACACACGAGATTTAATTTAAATTTAGAAATTATCTAATTCTTGTAAATTCACAAGAATTAGCAAAATGAGAATAAATCTAACTTTGAATATTATCTAAAATGTGAAAATGAAGCAGAATTACACACAAATATTTCTCTATTTCGGTACATGTAAAAATTCATAAGGTAAATTTCATAATAACGTTGCTGTACCATCTGATACTTCGTTATTCGGAATTTCTCAGCGTAAGCTTCCAAGGGTGCTTAAAATGCATAAACTTTAAGTACAATAAAAATGCAAATGTACTTACTTTCTCGGAACGGACAAAATGTTAAGTGTGGTGCATTGACATCACATTTGATGTAGTGTCAACGCTCTATGCCCAACTTGTCACAATACACGGACTTGCAAATTATGGCTACGTGTTTCCATTGGTGTTGCCTCTACTACCGGACAAAAAGCAGACCACCTATGTTTTCTTTTATACAAAGTTAAAATCACTTATGACAACTATTGATGCTGGAAATGTTTTTTTAGGCTCTGAGCGTGCTAAAATGAATGCATTGTAGTTTGTATTTGATGATACCTTAAAGCTAGAAGGGTATATGTTTCACTACGTGCAGTCGTTACATAGAAACTACAGTATAGCACAGCATCGCTGCGAAAGCGGCAGCAAAAAACCTACAAGTTGGTAAGTTGTGCAGTTACAAGAAGCAGAACGCGTTTGAGGAATTTACAGAAACAATAAAAATTTGCATGGACTTACTTACGTGTTTATAATTGTTAAATAAATCACTTATGACAAACCTTTTTCCGGGAGTTTTTAATGTTTAGATATTTTGGTGTTCAGAGATTTATCGGTTTCGATTTATTCTCGTGCCACTTCTAGATTAGTTTTTTTTTAGATTATTTTCATTTAGATTATTTCTCGTTTAGTGTTTTATGTTTGTATTATCCATGATAGACCCAGTTGGAATAATAAAGATATATTACGACATTATTGTATATTTTCGTTTGCTGATCCGAGAATATGTATTACTGCTGATTTACGCGTGTTTCGGAAGACTTTTCTGGATAAATGAAAGTTTGGTAGTACAATGGCATTTTCATTAAATGTAATTCACTCAAGTATCGAATATATCTAATTAAGCCAAAATTGGTTCGAAAGATAAAAGCTACTGTGCTGAAGAAAAGGAGAAAGAATGTCAAGTTGCCCCAATTTTTTGTTTTCACATTGTCTAAGAATAAACATACTGTATTGTTGGTGGAACTAAAAATGTGACATTTTCATTTCCCGGGAGCAGATTTTTAAACTCAAGATGGAGTTATTTTGTTGCTAGGTTTTACTTGTACCATTGCAGTCAGGTTGCGTTGGTGTCGGTCTCGGAGGTGTGGTTGGGGAGTTCGATTCTCCCTGGCTCCGAATTTTTTTGCTTTTCATAACTTTGCAACGGTAAATCCGTTTGGGATGGAGTTTTTTCTAATCGACTAACAATGG
>JAHZNB010007864.1:0-14260 GCA_027744295.1 Callyntrura guangdongensis | reverse complement strand
AACAGTGTCGCAAAATCCAATCCTTATTTTCAAAATGATGCGGCGTATCTGGTTGACTCTGATGGACGCTGTAGACACATGCAAAGTTGACTGGTCATGTCGTGTAATTGTGGATGTTGTTAAATTGGCATTTAAAGAGGCAAACTTGAGTACCGTGAAGGAACAGGATTGGGAGGATGCTCGTCTTGGATTGCTAAAGATGCAGTATGTTTACGGTCTGGATGCCATCAGTGAAGTAAAAACCATCCATAAATTGAAATTTCCCAGATACTTGACTTTCCCTGAATAGTTTGTACCTTAACTACATAAACATCGACGTGTTATATGAAAAAATGTTCATTTTAGATAAGACTGGGAATTTTGAAGGGCATTCAAACACCAGTCCCTTTATACTATAAAGATTGCCGGGATTTGGCAGAAAAGGCGTTCGTTATGGAAGCATATGCGCTTTCTTACCAGTGGGTTGTTGCTGCTAACTTAGCCTTAAATGAGAACCGATATCGTGAAGACTTGAATTTGGAAAATGCACGAAATCAACTAATTGAGTTTTTAGGTTATCTAGCTAATGCAGTTAACATCACCAGAGCGGATGAGCTTCACCAGAGGTTCGAAAAGAAACCGCAGGTAAAGTTTAAATCCCTTAATGATTTTTTGCATTACGCCTCCTGCAGGGGGGAAACTATTCTACCAACACTTGTGTGTTTGTATGAAAGGAAGCGACACCCGTACTTTTTTATAAATCCAATGAAAATTCAAGTGATTTCTTTGGAACCAAGTATATTTCAAGTTTACGATGTCATTAGCGCAAAAGTAACCCAGTATTTTGAAGAAAACATTATGCAAAATGTCAGCATCCCTGGAATCAAAAGATACAATAAGAAAATTAACTTCATGGGGCCAGCAAATGTATCTAACAAGAACTTAAGCAATTTTGCATCTGGTTCAAGAGGCTTTTTCCTGCCATCTCAAAACCCGGTTCTGTCAAATATTACAAGAAAATTGGAAAAGCTATGGACGCTTAAAGGAATTGTCACTACCAGTCATTGGAAGGTTGAGTCGAATAGTGCTTTAGGAAGATATGATTATCGAAATAACTTGGTAAGTCAATACGTATCTGTAATAAAGAACTAATAAATTATTTATATAAGAAATTATGCACCCTTGGCTGCTTCCTTATTAAGTTATTTTATCTTTACTTTGTTTAATGTTTATCACGTGACATGGATTTGTACATCATTATCTATATACATATATATATATTAATGCTTGGTTAGTATAAAAATAAACTTTTTTGGCGTAAAATGCAGGTTTTAATGACAAGGTTCCCGAAAAAACGTGTTTTTGGCTCTGTTCAGATATTTGTAAGTTCGGTTGTAATTTAATATTTCTACTGGTGGGTTAGATAATAATATGCATAATATACTTCCATTTAAAAAATGTGAACTTTTCTCTCCAGACGTCTGAAGCAACTCTCGGTGGAAGCTTAGTATTCAAAACTTCCAGCTATCCTGATGGCATTTGGGTTGAACCTGTAAAATGTTCTGCCATAGTTTGGTTAGAGCCAGAAAATAACCGTTATTCGGATCCATGGCTGACATATACGGAATGCCCCATCATCCTGGGAACCAGAAATGGTATTGATTACATAGCCAAGCTAATGCCCAAATGAAACCAAAGTAGCGGTAAATAATCAATCAGTTCTAGTAGAAAAACTGATATAAGAACAGCATTTATTTTATTGCAGTGCTGCAAATGTGGATAACTCAGACAGACATATAACCATTCCAAAACTTTTTCTGATCCAGAATACTGATCCTGTAATCTGTGAAAACATAATTATATGATTTGACAGTATGCCGGAGTTTTGCTTGTATTTAGTGACGTCCATGAATCTGTTTTTCTATATGTGGCTGTTGTTGTAGTTTTGTCTAACCTTAGTTCAGCATGCCTCAGTGTTATGATAATATTAGCCATCAATGTATAAAGCTACTGACACTTTTTATGAATCGTACAGATATTAAAAATTAAGTTAGTTCGATATTTTTCGGCAAAGCAATGACGGGGGTAGTAAGGTCACCATTAGAACGAGCAACTGTATCGCAGGTTCTGAGAAATGCAGGACTGCAAATGGGACAATGAGCAAACGGATTATTTATCTCCAATGACAAAACACAATGCAAAATGTACAGTGTCAATACCTTATTAGCCGAATCGCCAGTCATTCTCAATTCTTTCATCTCAAAATAAGATTCATTGCTTCTAGATTGAAAATAAAGAATAAAAACCAATGTTTTGCAAACACAAAATATTACTGCTGGTAAGAATAGCGATATACCGAAGAGCACCGAAATATTATATGTGCATTAATTAACGCGATATTTAGCGTTTTTACAACACTGTACCTTGTACTCATTCAGTATTTTATTTGATAGATTGGACAGATAAATCCTTTAATTTTTAATATATTTCGTTTCTGTAGAATTCTGTTTTTGTTTATGATGTTGGGGGCCATCGCAATTGTGGTATTTGGAAGTATCCTAATTGTGGCTGTAATTAGACAAAACTGTAAAATGAGGGCAAGACAAAGCCAAAGCCCTTAAGGAAACTAAACTTTTTACTGTAAATAAAACTTGAAAATAAAAATATTTCAAAATCACTAAACTTATTTTGTATCCAACCTTCTCTTTGTCAAGTCGTCACCTTCTTTTAGGTTGTACGCAATCGTAATGTATTTATAAATTTGGATATTTAACCACGGATATCGGAGATACCAGCAACATGGCAAAGTTTTTCATTTACCTATTTTTATGTGATCCACTTCCAAGGGCACGCGTTGTATGTTGTATTTGTTTTGTGATTTTCATACAGTTCCCTTGTAAGCCTATCCTTTTAAACGAGTAATAATTTAATAAAAATTCTTGCTATTCATAATAAGCAAACCGCAAATGTTTGAAATTACATGCCGCAAGTTTTTACTCGACTTACATGATACACTTTAAATTTTAACAATGGTTCACAAATGTTTGAAAAAATTCAATGGCCCCACAGTCGGACTTGCTTATTTTGCTTTTCAAATTTTGCCGTTCAACTTAACTTCAGTAAGTGTCTACCTGTAATAATCAACAGTCAGTGAGTGGTCAGGAAGCGGTCCCGCTTCCCTACGAAGGAGCCGGTTCCGCCTTCCTGGGAAGCGGATCCGCTTCCCTGGGAGGTAAGTTTGTTTTATTATATATTTAATGGAAACGGTTTGGCTTCCTTGGGAAGCGGATCCGCTTCCCTTATCGGTAATTTATTTTCAAAAATTCGCGGACAAAATTGACGATTTCAGGACAAAAAAGTCATTCACTATAAAATTAAGCATAAAATTCTGTATTTTTTGGGTAATCCCCAGCCAAAAGACAAGTTTTCCTGACCGCAAGAAAGTTATTTATTATTGAAGGTACTTACCAATTTAAGACTGTATATACAAAACTAATGAAAAACATTGTATTTTAAGACCATAGAAAAATCAAACTGGTTTAGTACTATTTAATAGAAGAAACGTGAGCTCAAATATGATTAAATTGGGAGTATTTGGAGATTTTTAAAGAAATGTTAAAATATGGTAAGCTAGTATAATACCTAGAGAAGCGGATCCGCTTCCCTGGGACTCCCATCATCTTACGCAATTTTCAACTTCCAACTAGTTTGAACACCGTTGCCAACCGTTGAGACCATTGGAAATTTAGTAAATTACAATTTTCCTGTACGTATTTTTTATTAAATTAGAAACGTTTACAAAATAATACATAATCTATCCATTTAAATGACATTTATTAACAAACAACAGCGTATATTTATAACATACACGATGTAGTTACTGAGATTGAATTGTTGCGTCTAGGATTTTTAAACTGTTTCTGCTAATTGATAAATAAAGGTAGTTAACAAGCTGATAAGACCCCTTCTCTAACACGATAATTTTGCTACAAACGTTGGGTTCATTTTATGTTGAGCATTTTCAGAACCTATTTCCCAGAGTACTTTTTGTGGGTTTCTGAACTCTTGTACCTAACTTCGAAATGATTATTGAATAAAAACATTTGTAAGTTAAAACTAAAATTTACTTAATGTAGATCCTGTCGGGTCTAGAAATGGTGACCTTGGGTGCACTCTTGGGTTATCACATTTTTACAGAAGCAGTACAGGTGGTACCAAGTTTCAGCCCAATCGGTTATAAAAAAAAGTTCTCTAACGTAAAACTAAAATTTCCTTGGGAATAATTGACCCTATCGGGTCTGAAAATAGTCACTTTGGACCCACGCTTTAGCTAAGGTATTTTTTGTGTTACCCAAATTCTGTACCTAATTTCAACCGACTCGGTTACAAATTTTAAAATTATATCAACAAATTGTAACGTCAGTTAACAGGAAATATATGAGACCCTTTATATTTTTTAGGAATAACTTGGAATCTGAATTTTAAAAAATTGAATAATTTGAATCGTGTTTCTCATCCTAGCAATGTTAAAAAGTTTTTATTCAGACTTTAATTCCGACAGTCAACATTTATTATTACAAACCGTCGGAATTTGCACATTTGGGTTTACGTTTGTATTTAATGTACTTTTGCGCCGTTTATTTTTGCAACGTATAACTTACTTAAGGTTTTAAACTTTTCATCTAGCTTCTTTATTATAAGATACAACCCTGATTGACGTTTACACCTGCTGGGGAAGCGGTTCCGCTTTCCAAATTTTAAATATTGTAGAATATTTGACAGGGAAGCGAATACGCTTCCTAGGGAAGAGGATCCGCTTCCCAGGGAAGTTAATCCGCTTCCCAGGGAAGTTAATCCAGCTCCTGACGTATGGAAGCGGATCCGGTTCCATGGAAAGCAGAACCGCTTCCTGAATATTCACTGACAGTTAGTATGAAAGGAAAACTACAAGATCACTTTTCTTTCAACAGCTTTAAAAGATAACAGGATATCTTTAAAAAACAGAATGAATGTCTCCTAAATTCCTAATAATTACTTGTAGTTGATATATTCATAAATGCTGACTTCTTAATTGTAATTACAAATCAATATTACAGCATTTCTTTAATAAATTGTGGTTTAATAAATTTGGCAGTAATTTTAACGTTTACCCTTTCCTTCCTGTAAGTGCAAGTCGACCTTTTTGGTGACTAAGTGCTACTTTTATCGTTGGCCGTTCACTTACAACAACCCAGCCTAATGCGTTAGTTCACAAATCAACTGATTTTTACTTAAACATTTCTAAACGCTTTGAAATCTTTATACATGCAGACAGATTTACAAATCTTAGCTTGAGTACACTAAAAAAAATTTTGATTAATTTTGAGGGATATGATAACTGAAAGAGTTAAATCATTGCGTTATTTTTTTGTTTTTGCATAAAACGAAATAAAACAAGGATGCTCTATTTGGTGTCCACTACTAACAACCAACCAATGGAGTTAGTTTACTACAAACTCTTTATCCACCGTCAAATCCAATAACGAATCGTGGAGGTTACCTCCAATTTATCTACCTCGCGTCGGTCGGTTCTACCAACAAAACTTTTTTTATAGAAATTATGACAGGCAAATATTTTCACCCCGCTAGATTTCGATACATGAAATCGCAATATTTTCCCATGTTCTGCTGTCGCCAGATTAATTTCCTCGCAGCATAAACACACTCCGGGCTAACAGGAATGCCAGCAAAATTTCGACTTATGTTACGATAAGTCGTCGGAAGTTGTATTTAAAAAACAAGGAAACTGAGCTACTTACTGCGGAATTTACGAAGCGTAAAAATTCTCTAGATGCATTGAAATAAATGCATGAGTAAAATCACAATTACTTACAAGGTATACTATTTTGGTGGGTAGAGCCCCAACAGTAACGGCTATATAATTCTAGATCAGTTTCTGATCACTAATCTGAAAACATTATTCTGTAAAACGCATCAGGCGAAAAGTTATGAAAGAAAATATAAAGGGAATTGCGCCAACAGTTTAGCTTATGTGCATGAGTGGCTAATATTCAAATATTGTAATATTGTTCAATTTCAAATATTTATTCTACGTTAAGTTCTTTATGCGCATTGAATGGCTACAGCTACTAATAAATACCCTTTCCACAATACAATATACAATACACTTCGGCATAACTGAACAATGACTTGCCATCTACTACAATTGATACGATTTTATCTAATCTTTAAAACGAGATATTTTCAAGTTCAGTCCGTGGTATCAAACAAATTTTTCATTCATTGAATAAATGTGGTTACTTTTATAAACGAGTCTCCAATTTTATGATAAGAATAAAACTGTTTTTTTAATGGGAATTGTTGCATGCATAATTGGATTGACTAAAACGGGCAAAAAGTCAATGGCAAAGTCTTTGCCGCAAAGAGAGAATGGCATTGTTTAGTCGAAAGGGTATAATGACTATCACCATTCAATGCTCATGAATAGTAACGTAGAATAAATATCTGAAATAGAACAATATTACAATATTTGAAAAACAACTACCCACTCATACACATAAGCCGTACTGTTTTTCTATTATTTTTCACTTCGTGCGTTTTAAAGAATAATGTTTTCAGATTCGTGATCAGCGAAAAAAACTGATTTAGAATTATATGCTCGTTACTCTTGGGGCTCTACCCACCAAAATAGTGCACATTGTTAGTTGTAGTTGAGAGTCTCAACTTGAGACTAATTTGTATTTATTATTTATTAAATGGGGTTAAAGTAATACACATTAATTTGGGGAACATCATATTACCAAATTGCCACCTTTGGTCTGATGATAGTTACAACAATAGAGGAATGTACGTATACGTTTACAATTCAAAAACTGAAAAGGACTCACCACACTGGAGAGTCAGAGTGGCAGTTGTAATTGGTCGCCTGACAAAAAATGTGATTAGTTATTAATTTCCTACCACATGTAGATTAAATACAAGTTTTACAAAGTAACTGCACCTAAAATGTTAGCTGGCATTCAGGAAACATGTATGCTTATTATACAAACACAAGGCATCAGTCAGAAATATGTTATCCAAAACGTTACTCATAAAAACGTTTCTCCTGCAGCCGTCTGCTTCCACTTGAGTCCCAGTTAAAAATTCGCTCTTCTTCCATAAAATCCGGATCTTCCTGAAAAGGAAACCAATTTTTACACAGGAAACCCAATCCATTCTACGTCATAAAAAATTTACAGTTTCAAAAAACTTAACAAAATTGAAATACTTCATTTGCGGGAGGAAGTTCAATTTTCCGTAAATTTGGCAATGTGGAAACGAGGAATTTCTTGACCTTCTCAGATACATATGTCGGATAGTCCGACTTTTGCCATTCAAACTTATGAATGAGACAGAGCTCCTGCAATTCTAAACAACGGACAAAGTTAGTTATTCAAGGTCACTCTCAGCAAAATTCCATTCTTCGTTAATGTATTACGTATCATTTTGTAGCTACTTTGCTTGACTAACCTGACAAATTGGTAACGGAAAGTTGCTTATCCCTCCGATGTTGAACAGCTTTCCACAGTTTCCCAGGAGCACACCTTGAGTGCAGTGTCTCAATCAGTTCACAAGGAATTCCGAGCAAAAGCGCATCCAAAAATGCCGGATGAACATTTCCTGTGTCCGTAGTTTCCTGTAGTGCAATTTTTAGAACTTTCAGTTGAGTCATGTTTTGGAATAAACACTGCAGAGCACAGCTGGTAACGTCGTCCTCGATGGGACTGAAAATCTCCAATTTTGTAATTTTAGGAAAGGCTTTAGACATGAGTCGGGCGTGCTCCAATGTCAAAAATTCATGGATTCTGCCGGTTTCATAGTGAAATCCGATGCTCACATCAGTCAAACAACCAAACGTAGAGTACTGTGTCCACTTGGTCAAACTGGTGGACGTTACAAGTTGGAGGTCAATTTGAGTAAGTACTGGAAGTTTTTGCTGCAAATCCGAAACACCATCGGCCCATTCAAAGCTTTCGGTATTAACAAGTATTTTCTGTAAACATTTCATCACTGGGAGATCAGCTTTGAGGAGATATTCTTCCTGTTCTAATAATGCATACAGCCCTGCGTGAGAAATGGTTAAGCGTTTCAAGGTACAGCGGACACTATGTAGAACCGCATAAAGCCGTTCCTTTTCTCCGTCAACATCGTGAGGCAAGAATAACGTCAAGTCAGTCAGTTTAGGGTGCATATTGTTCTTCATCATCGCTTCCACATTATTGGTTCCAATTTTGCAGTTAAGCACCAAATTTGTTATTGTAGCAGGCAGCGGTAGATTTCCAAAGGTTCCATGGAACGTTTCAACCGAATAGTCAAAGAATTTAAACGATCTGAGGCGTGAACAACCTGACAAAATGGATTGTGGTACCAACTTAACAAGGACGTCGTCGTCATTGACACTATCCGATTTTGACCGTGAACCGTCATCAATGCAGTAAGTTAGTTTGTGCAGCACCGGAAGGTGAAAATTCTGTGCTGCAAAATCATGGAGAGCTTTATTTTTCTGCTGAAGGAAATCATTTTCAAGAAAAAGCGTCAACTTCAGCTCTACCAATCCACTGCCACACAAATTTATACATTTTTTAAGGAAATTGACGTCACGCTCAAAATCCTCAGGGTCTCTATCAGGGCTAACTTTCAGTTTGAATGGTAAACGTGAAGACGGCACATAAATGTTGAGAAATGATTCAGGTGTGCGACCATAGTGTCCAAGTTGGACAAGCGAATTTCCCGATTTGAAGAGACACTTGAATACCGTTTCCTGCCAGGACTTGTTAACCAGTCGGCATGACAGAGCATCTGGTTTTGAAAATTCTTCTTCCTTGCTGTCAATCACAAAATCTATTATGGTTTCTCTCAACTAAAAACAAACAAAAATAAAAATCGCATTTAAACAAAACTTAGCATCCTCATATATTTTGACAACATGACATCAAGACAGTCAAAAAGTATGATTAGTTGTGTTTTTCTTACCAAATCGATTCCGAAAACCAAATCACATAGTCTGTTACTTTGAGGGTTCAAACCAACGGCGAGTCCGGTGTCCACCTGTTCCGAATCTTCATTTGCATCAATTTGGGCCCTCTTCTGAGCTCTGGTCATCGCCATTGTAAAGGCTACCACTTAACTATTTTCTCGAATTAAAAAATAGTTTGTATTTGAAAATATAATGATTTAGTTCATAAATTTATTGTGAATATTTTTGAAACCACTAAACAGCTGATAACAAACGTATTTTGTGTTTACATGCACAAAATTAGTCCACTTGTTCTAGACTGGGCACTAACCATTGAGGCGTGTCAGCGTTTGACTTGAGAAATAAACTTACTTTGAAATCTAAATTGACCAAATTAAAGGAATTATATCTATCGAGCAACTGCAAGAGTCGATACGAATGAATGGCAGGTTCACTGAAAGAAGCAGAAGCAAGTAATGCTCACCGGATGACTAAAGCATAGAGATAATGGCTTTGTGAAAAGATTAACAGGTTTCCTCCTATTTCAGCGCAGCAAATTGGTTGAGGTTTCACAATTGAACCTTCACCTTATCTCAAGTCCCTCACCATAACAATAAGTAGTATAAGATTATGCTTTTTAATGTTGCAGAATTTTTCCTACAAAATAAGTCATTTGCGTGATTGACAATTAACTGTGATTTACTGTTTTCTGATGCACTAGTGACTAATGATCTAAAAAACAAGTTTTCTAAGTTTAGTAGTTGTGTGGGAAGTGGAGCGCAGATTGTTCATTGTGAGTGAATGTGAGCTGAATTTGATAGCTTTTGTTGTGACCAAAAAGATTTTATATTCTACGCGGGTTCTGACGGAGAGTATATTTGGGGTATCGCGAAGCAACACTCTTGTAATTTGGTAAAAAGCAACAAGAAACCCTGCAGAAGCTGGCTTGTGTTCCTCAAGCGTTTAACATTGCGAAGATAGGCAAATATATTCGGTATTCCGCAGTCTATACATTACGTATATTAGAGGGCCCTTGCTGTTCCGCAAGCGAGGCTCGTTGTTTGCAATTGTGTACGTTGATACACGCTCTTTGGAACAGAAATTGATCATTTGAATACGAAGAAAATATCAATATCCAAGGGCGCAGCCAGCTCACCAATTTGGGGGGAACAGCATAAAATATTTTATACGGATCCACGGAGCGCGATAAAGAAATTGTGGCGTATTTCTTCTGTTTGTCCATTTTTGTCACTTCTATGTGAAAAAACCTGTCGTTGAACAATCGCATAAACAGGGCCATTTCATAAGCTAAAGTAATAATTAAGGTTATATCATAGGGAAACCATATCCAACGAGACAACAAACAACATCAACAAATAATACATGAATCCTATATACATTGTAAATATGCGACCATAAAAAACCAGTGATAGTGATGACAACCATTTCCTCGTGGAACGTAGTAGAAAAAATAAACCATTTAAATAATGTCAAAAACGATCATTTAATATTTTGTAGTAGTTATGAATGTACTACTTATGGCAGGAAAGTATAAATGGAAGATGTGGTTTTGTTGTGAAATGTTGAAGTTGTCAACCAATCCGGCTCAAATTTGGCACTCTTTTACAAGTATCAACCTCGTGTACGTATATCAAAATTAAGACATTGTCATGCTTAAAGTCCAGAAGACGTATGGGGTCTTTTGTATCTATCCAAGGGGGAGTCAGAGAGATGGCATGTTGGTTTATGTTACAATCGTTGCCATTGTTAGTCGATAATCGAAAACCCTATCCCAAACGGATTAACTGTTTTAGAGTTTATAGGGTAAACATTAGCTCACCTTTAGTGTCCTCTGGTGGTCTGGGGGTCTGGATCCATATTGAACAAATATTGATGTACTGGTTTAGGTACATAAGATATACCCGTAAACCGAATTTGAGTTCATTTTGACGTTGTTGAATTTTGAACCCCGTTAAACCCCAAAGGATTGACTTTGTTTGCCAATTTTCGAACTTGACCGTCCATACCTATGTATTGACGAAAACAGAATTCGAAAATTCCATTTCCCTCAAAACCTAGAGCGCGAACAAGGTATAGGAGACGACCGGACGGCAGGACCAAGCACGACGACCATTGTTATAAAAAATCTAAATGATCCTTCATAATGCAAAATCCAAAAATCATAACTTTAGTACACCAGGTCATTGGTGGTTAGCTAAATATAGTTTACAGTTGCTGGAACATTATATTTGATTATAACTATAACGAAACTAGTGCTCACTCTAAGCCACGTACGTCCTAGTTGCGATGCCATACCAGATGCCAGCTTGTTTTATGTGACTTGGTGACACATTAGAATTGGGTGAAACCAATAAAGAATATTGTCTTTGTATTTCGTCCTCTTAAACAAAAAACAGGCAATAACAACAAATTTACATTGAACTCGGTTAGTCACTTAGACGACGCAGTAACACTATGACCAACTTATTTTGCATACAATAATTCGGCATAATTCTATTGCTGCAACACGTCGCTTCACATTGTTACTTGGAAACGCAGAGCAGCGATTTTTTTCGTGGAATTATTATACATACGACAAGCTTTCAAGCAATAGCGAATACATTTAACTACATGAATTGTCATTTCGTAAGAAAGAAACACCATCACAAAAAGGAATTTTCTTGTTGGCGCGCTTTCGTTAACTCTACCCTATAATACCCTACCCTGACTGTGTTTGTTTGTTTGTGACATGGCCCTGTAACTGCTCCGCCGACTTAAGACGTATTGTCTTGAAATTTGGCATGCACATTCCTCATAGTCCTGGCTCTCCTGTAACAAAAATTCAACCTTTTAACTATAGTTGTTATCGAGATAATTAACTGTTTTGCTTATTGCCCATTTTTCTCATGCTTCCAGCCAGTACTAAAACACACTGCTTCCACGTTCACACCTTAGTCACTCAGCATTTCTATTGTAGTCAGCTTCAAGCTATTGCGAAACCCTGCTCCCACAGAATACTAAAACACCCTACTTCCCATATTACTAACTTTCCTATTCCATTTTAGCAATTCATAATTTAAAATTCCATCAGCTGTTGACATTTTGCATATTAGCTGTGTTTGTTTTGTCCTCAGTACGTCACGATAGAGTAGGTATGTGTATGACCAATGTTAATAATGATGTTACATGATGAAGCCACTAAATATAGTTCATTTACCCAGACGTAATGTGGCTTGCAATGTATGAATATGTGCATTTTATGGGGATTCGCTTGGATGCTCTCTGCATGTACCATGGGCTGGAAATTTAGAGTAAACGTGTAATTTTGGAGGGAGTTTTGAAAGGATCTTTGGGGGTTCTTTGGAGGGAACATTGGGACCTTTGGGGTGTTTTATTGGGATATTTGTACGGAATTTTGGAGGAAACGACGATTAGATGGGAATAAAAATAAAAAATTTCTGAGATTTATTAAGCCATAAAGGAACTTTTCTAGCAGTTACATGCGTCTGCATGTAACGTGTATACTTAGTAAATTAATATTATACTTAAGAATTAATTTCGTCAAATCTGCTAAGATAACGCGCTACGCCGTAGTGACCACGGCAATAAAAAAGTATGACGATGGCATTAACCAACCATTGCACAAATCCCGTGAGATTTCATTCATACAACATCAGGGGAGATGAAACTAGTTAGCTTTCCAACTTGGAACTACCCTCTTGTTTCCTTATTTATGCAGTGATTTTATTCCCACACAGTAGTAATACATAAACGCACAACATCGCTTGTGCCTGCCTGCAAAAATACTTGCAGGCAGATAAAATAAAAATACAACTATCTTGAGGGAAATAATACTAAACTTGAATTTTACATTTTACGCTACTGTCAAAAAAATTACTAGTGAAAGGGAACTATTATTAATACATGTCTTACAATTAAGCTATCGTAAGGACGAAACTGGATATAAATTGTCTGCAGTATTATTTGAGCTTTCTAGATAAAGGCTACTGAATAATAATGACAGGATGTAAAGTCGGAACTGTTCTTTCAGTTCTTTCAAAAGCAGGAACTCACTACTATACTTATTAGTATTATCTGACGCGTAGGCAAACACAAAGAATCGTATTAACTGAAAAAGTAGCCCGACTGCGGTTTTCAATTAGAAATAAAATTGTGGTTATAATTCAACTTGCCTGTGTATTTGTGGATAGTACGCTAATTTAATTTAGGGAGCAATAAATATCTGTATTCTAACAATAGACAGTTAGATTTTCTTCACGTTAAAAAGTGTACGTTTCTCTGTATGTTCATTTATCCAGAAAAATAAGTGGAAATGAATGAGTATTGTACGCAGCAGAGTAGATTTTAGTAGCATCACTTGTCGTTAGCTGTTACAAAAAGTGATACCGTTTATAGATTACTCATTTCTGAGGTTATTCTTTTGAGTTTGCAGAAAATATTAGTGTACAACGTGCATCTTCTGGAAAAAGACAATACTTCTTTCAAAGTTGTCATTCGGATGGAGTCGATATCAATTTGTTTTGTAATTTCTAATCGACATACCATAAGTCGGATAAGTGTAGTAACTAAAATGAATATCATCAGGATTGTGATTTTGGTTTCAGCTTTTCTATTTCAATTTGGTAATAGTAGAAGAACCTTTTTGCTCTCCGGATTGTACGATCTGTATTTTCTTACCATTCCAGAATATCCAACCAATACGCACTTGATTCCCTTTGGGTCCCACACACTTCTACCAGTATGTGGGACAAGTCCACTGCAGAAATAGACGACGACGAGTACGTAACAGAAGAAGAACAACAAACAGTTAACACCAGCACCACGGAGGAAAAGAAGCAAAAACAGTATTGTTGTTCCTAAAAAACGGAAACCACTTCCCGACGTTCCACGGAAGCCTAAAAAGAAAACCACGATGACTGCCAGCCCGTCCACGATAGGAACACTTCCATCGTTTGACGCCACAGTAGATGATTTCGCCATTTGAGAAGGCACGTTCCAGTCTTTCCTTGCTGGCAACTCTTTGGATCCCTGAGTCTCGGGCGAAGAGAAGCGATGCCAAGGAATCTTCCTGTCCTCCATAGGTATAAAAAATTATGCACTTCTAACCAGTTTATGTGCACCCACAGCACTATCATCGATGTCACTTGCCTATCTGATCACCAAGATGCAACAGCACTTCATACCTGTTCCAAAGGCCATCCCTGAACGGTTCAAGCTCATGGGACGCAAGAAGCACCAAGGCGAATCCGTTGCATTCTTTATCGC
>JAHZNB010007863.1:0-11510 GCA_027744295.1 Callyntrura guangdongensis | reverse complement strand
AACCATTCATGCGTCTTGTTGTTTATGTGTGCTTGCAAGACGCCAGGAACAACCTGTCGTGCCAATACTGGGAACTTGCTGGGTGGTAGGTCAACGTGGAGATGGTTGTCGTACACTACAATCACGCTCGGTGCCGAAAGTGATGTACAGATTTCCTGGGAACGATAATTATGTTATGTAAATGGGATGATGCTCAAGTTGCGTACATAAGTGCGAGAGTACGGTTATGACCGAGTTGTAGAGCGTGTTAAGACATACTGTTTATTCCTTACACACACCAGTGTGATCATGATTATACCTACATGTATGTACAATTAGAATTACAATTAGCCGCCATAGAGAAGGAGCTGAAATATAAATCTTAAGAAATAGAATTAACCACTATAGAGAAGGAACCGAAAAATAAATATCAAACGTCACAATTATATACAATAGAGAAAGAGCATAAAAATAATTCTCAAGTAAAAGAATTAATCGCTATAGAGAAGGAGCCGAATAATAAAATTCAAGAGTTACAATTAGCCACCATAGAAAAGGAGCTGGAAAGTAATTCTGAAGATATAGAATTAATCACTATAGACAAGGAGTCGAAAAACAAGAGCCAAGAACTTTAATTAGGCACCATATATAAGAAGCAAAGTAAAAGTCAAGAAATACATCCTACTGCCCCAGGCGAGGAGCGGAGTGTCCAAGAGAACGCGGACACAGTCCAAACCCCTGACCATAACGCAGAACAAAGTACAGTAAGCGCAAACGCCCTCCATTACTATAGAGAACACCAAGAGGCGTCAAATTCCGAGAGCGGAAGTACACAGCCAGGAAGTAGTAGTTATCTGGCAATCGACAATGTCACCAGCAACCATACTGTCCCCTTGCCAAATGTAAATTTATCAAAGGTCGAAGAAGAAAATATCACTGGACTAGAAGACCTGTTTGCAAACATCAACTTAGCAGTAGCCGGTAGTCACAAGGAACCACTAATAAGTAAAAATACACCCCAAGACCAGCAACAAACAGAAAAACCAAGGTATTCCCCACCAGTTGTACAAGACGGTGAAATCCCGTCTTCCAGTAAAAACCTACGACTTGAACAGCAAGATAACAGAACAGCCGAAGCAATCCAAGCAGCCATTGAGGAAAAACGAATAAACGAAGCCCTTAAGAGAGCACGAGAAATCCAACAAGCTCAAATACAACACGCAGTGAGAAAATCCGAACTAGCGGATGAGCTAAGATCTATCCAGCTCCCAACTTATGTATGCAAAGAAAGATATCCAAAATCACCAAACCATCCTACAACCGAGAAGAGCAATACCGAAGCAGAAGAACTAACACATAGCTGCGGATTCGAAGAAGGACACGATAAACACCCCGTTTTTGTAGTCACAGCGGATCAGTACACCAGAATCCTTAGTCGAATACAAACTTCTATGACACAAGAAAACGATTCACAACTAGTAATCAAACCAACTAAACAACAGCCAGAGACAAGCGGACTCGAAGGTACTAAACCAACAGCAAAACTTGGTGAAGCTAATGAAAGACCCCAGTTGAACACAAACCAGACTAGGGAGTCACCTACATCAAAAACGACAGAAAACCCATGGTGGAAGACAGACGTGGATTGGACTAACCTCCAAGACTACGTAGGACACAAGAGAATTGAAACAGAACCAGAACATAACCAGCAGACGGCAGGGCAAGATATAGGCAACGAACGGGACAACAAAAGTAACCACCAGAATTGTAGAAACAACGAAGAAAAAATACACGTTGACGTACGGAAAATACCAACATCGACGGTTTCATATAAATTTCAACAGGTGCAAGAAAACGAAGGTGAACACATACAATACCGCCGCACAGCACATCGGTACGTGCTCGAAGGACAGAACATAGTAGGAACTACACATCAAACCGTTGAGTCAGAACAAGGCAAAACTAAGGAAGCCAGAAAACCACAACAACTCTACCGAGAAACAATACTTATCTCAGATAGCGAACTGACCCAATCGTACAGTCACACATCGACTCCAGAAGATTCACCACCTCCAGAGAGACGATATCGACATCCCCAAGAAAGGTTTTCTGAAGAAATAGAAAGAAGCTTATCTTTTCTACGTCATTCAAATAATCGGAGAAGAGAACAGCCACCCAGGCAGCCATCTAACATCGAGATGTCTCACTCGGACATGCCAAAGTATACAACTTCGCTAAATGCGAAGGACGTTTCCAAATTCTTTGTCAACTTAGAGTTATGGGCAAGAGGGAAAAGTATTCCAATGAACCGATTAAAATACCTCTTATACACCGCTTTTACTACTGAAGATGCAAATCGCTGGCTAAATATGCATCTCAGCGAAATGTATGACGACACAATCTCTTTCCAAGAATTCTGTCGACGTTTCTTAGAGGACGCGCCAATGACGCATGAAGATGAAACCCCACTGGAAGATTTGCTCACCGAGAAACAGAGACAAGAGGAAACAACATCGTCTTTCATCTTAAGATTATTCTCCATCGGAGGTCAGAAATTCGCCAAGCTTGACCAGGCGGAGGTAATTAAAACTATTTTGAAGAATATGAATCACGAAGTCAGCTATTTCATCAACATGAAGTATGGAAGGCCACGTTCCCTGGACCAACTTAAAACTAGGGTAAAGGAGTACGAAAGTAATCTAGACTCTCGACCGGCAGCTACTCAAAAATTGGGAAACCAGCAATCGGACGCATCTGAGGAAGTGATGAAATATCTTGTAAAGGAATTAAATGAATTACGCCTAAAGAAAGACGAAGAGACAGCGCGTGTGAGCACAGTACATTCTGTGAACAACGATGCAATAAAATCCTCCAAACAACCAGCGGGAGCAGAAGGCCAAGAACCAAAAGCAAGTAGACTCTCGGCTGAAGACTTAATATGCTCATACTGCGGCATACGATTTCACTCAGCAGCTGAATGTCGCAAAAAGGCAGCGCATGAAGGTCGAAAAGTTCAAAGAGGCCGAGGAACATCCCGAAATAGAGGTCGCGGCGACACAAGGAGAGTCCACTGGCAGGACAGAGCTCCGCTACAGCAACAATCTGGAGATTACCAGAGAAACGACGAAAGTCAGCGCGCCCAACCAGATGAACGACAGGGCAGAGGATATCGCCGTGACAGATGAAATAGCCGTGGTTTTAATCAACACCGCCGCCAAGACAACTGGGGAAGGAACAATAACGGTAACAACTTTGGAAATAGTAACAATTATGGAAATTATGGAAATTATGGAAATAACGACAACGCCGGAAATAGCAACAATTATGGAAATTATGGAAATTTTGGAAGTGGCAACAACTTTGGAAATGATAACAATTACGGAACTAACAACAATTACACTCAGGAGCAGAACCAACTTAAAATTGAGGGGCCTCAACAACCGCAGAACCAGGGAAACTAAGAATGGGCTGGGCAAACCCCCAGCCCAAACAGAGTCAGCGGACACCAACGACGGATGAAACAGTAATTAACCATTTTCTACCCTGGACAAGAGAGAGAACAAACAGAATCTTCAAAAAGGTATCCTCGGTACAAAAAAGGAAACTCGTATCCCCAGCAATACAAATTCAAATAGCAGGCAAAACCGGAACCGCGCTTCTTGATACATGTGCGGAAATATCACTAATCAGTAACAGAATCGGACGAAAATTTTCCAACATACCGAGAGAAGATGTATTCTTAACAGGAGTCAGTGGACAAAAGATACCACACGAAGGAATAAAACTCATCCCAATCAAAATCGGGACTAAGGAAATAACGTATCCATTCTTTTCAGTGGACGACGATACAACAGATTGTATTCTCGGAATGGACTTCTTCAAAAACTTTGGCGCAATATTTGACGGAGAAAAATTCGAGATAAAGTCAGCAATCTTTGGAAGAATAAAAATGCAAAACACCAATACTAGCATAGCAGATACGTTCCAAAACCTAATAACGGTTACAGATAAGAAGGACGAGGATCGAGGATCACCCGACTCAGGAGTTATGCATGCAGAAATTCGGAAAGTTCGGAAACACAAATCTGGAAATTTACACATAAGAGTATCAACTAAAACAGAAATTGACGCATTCTCAGTAGCCTCTGTGAAGATTAAAGCTCCAGGCGTCGACACAACCACACCTAGCCTCTGGACTCCGAGTAGGAAAATTCTAAACAGAATGGGCATCGCCGTTCCCGAACTACTGTTAACCAAAGAGACGGACTTTATACAGGTAGCAAACCTAAGCTGTAATAAGCGAATTCTACAACCAGGTGCTAAACTTGCGTCATTTATTACTCACGTCAACGAGAATGAGATCAAAGACATCAGGTTAGCAAAAAAGGGAAATGCCGAAAGCGCAGGAAAGAACAAATGTAAGATCAGTTAGAATCCTCTCGGAAAAAGAAAAAGCGCTACGAGAAAAACATCAAAAAGCCTTTCAAATCGCTCCCGACATTCCCGAGGAAGCAAAAGAAAAACTGCTCGACTTACTGGATGAATATGACGACATCTTTTCCTGGACTGGAGAAGAAGTTGGAAGAGTAACAAGTTTTAAATTTCCCATTGAGACGGGGGATGCACCAGCGCAGGTTCACAGACCGCACCCACGATCAGCAAAAGAGGACGAACTAATAGACGAAGAGATGGAAAGACTTCTCAAGCTTGGAGTAATAGAACCGAGCAACAGCAATTGGGCGGCATATCCTTTCATCGTAGTACAACATCTCCCAGGGGGACTAAAAAAGAACAGAGTCGTTTTAAACTACAAAAAATTAAACTCGGTAACGAAGCCACTTCAATTTCCTCTTCCTCTTATCAGCGACATAATAAGTAAGCTCAGAGGAAAACGTTACATCTCAAGATTGGATGCCAAAAACCCTTATCACCAAATACCACTCGACGAGTCAAGCAAGGAGAAGACAGCATTCCGAACGGCAAAACACCTTTATCAATTTTGCTATTTACCTTTCGGAGTTAGGAATGCGCCATCAGCATTTACGCAACTGATACAAGTGGTACTAAGCGGCATGGACTAAGAAGTAATCAGTTACTATGTTGATGATTTAATCGTGAGCACAAATACAATTGAAGATCACCTGCACCACTTGAACGAACTGTTCCAACGAGTTCGAGAATACGGGTTTGTACTGGCGCCAAAAAATCGGAATTTTTCTATGAAGAGCAACGTGTTCTGGGAATACTTGTAGACGCCTCCGGACTACGGATGTCAGATGAGCAAATCGAAGCACTTCAAAAGTTGGAAACACCAAAGTCACGGAGAGAACTCCAAAAGCTTCTAGGCAAATTTAACTATTTTCGGAGATGGTGCCGAGACTACTCCAAAATATCTGAGCCAATGGAGAAACTTTTGCGTAGGAAAAATCAACGAAGATTCCTATGGACAGCGGAAGCTGAGGAAGCGCTAGCTACAATGAAGAAAGCGTTGGCGGAACCCCACACTTTGGCACATTTTATCCCAAACACTTCACCCGCCATAATTGAATGCGACGCATCAAACATCGGTTTCGGCGCAGCGTTGTTTCAAGAACAGGAGAACCAGACAAAACCAATCGCATTCGCCTCGAGAAGTACCAGTGATGCCGAAAAGAAAAAGTCAATTGTAATCCGAGAACTGATAGCAATTACATTCGCAATAAGAAAATTTAGACCAATTATATGGGGGAACCCAATTCAAGTGTGGACCGATCACATGCCACTAGTGGGGATGATACGAAATCCGAGAGAAGACCAACTGCCGCCAGATGCTGTTAGATGCCTACTGTACCTTCAAGACTGGGACTTAACGGTTAAGCATATTAAAGGTGAGGAGAACATCTTAAGCGACTTACTCTCACGACTTCCAAAAGACCCTGAAGAAGCAGACGAGACGGAAGCCAGAAACATCGTGCCACTGTCCGTAGACGAAAGACCATTTGCTAAAGAATCAATCGAAGCACGACTCAGAAGGATTGTTAACACCTCAGTCGACCAAATAGAAGAAACTACCGAGAAAACAAGAGTAGACGAAGACGAAATAAATCTCCTTGCCGGAGAACAGCAGCTAGATCCAGAGGTAAAAGCAGTAGCAGCAGCAGTTCTAGCGAAATCCAATACAGGTAAAATCAAGCATTGTTACCTAAAAAGCGGGATAGTTTGGTATAACCCACCCGGAAATTCATCACCGGTTCCATATCTACCTAGCTCATTACGTCTAAGCATTTATCATGAATTCCATAACTCAATATTAGCAGGACATCAAGGCATGACTAAGACTTATATTGCCATAAAAAATAGGTACTTCTGGGTAGGAATGAAGAAGCATATGAGTCACTTCGTTTTATCGTGTGACATCTGCCAGAAAACAAAACACAGTAGATCAAAACCAGCAGGTCTCTACCAATTCAACGAGGTAACTTACATTCCAATGAGTCATATACAAGCAGATATAATGGGTCCTCTACCGAGGAGCAAGAGAGGAAATAAATACATCGCAACTGTGTCATGCACGTTTTCAAAATACATAATAATGGGAGCACTGAAAGAAAACACGGCAGAAGAATTCGCAAATTTCATCATGCATAAAGTTATTTTATTGCATGGATTATTTATGAAACTACAAACTGATTTAGGAAGCAACTTCAAGTCCTCAATGATAAAGCATCTGATGAATTTGTTAGAAATAAAACATAAATTAGGCACCATTGAACATTCATCCTCACAAGCAATAACGGAAAGGTCACACGACTTTATAAACAACAGATTAAGAGCACTGTCGAGCGCTGATTTGGCATGTTGGTGCGATTGTATTGATTATATAGCCTTCAGCTTCAATTTTACACCATCAGCTACAACCGGACAAAGTCCGCATTCCGTCGTATTCGGCAAAGAAACGTTGTTTCCTTCACAATTAGTTTTGGGCACATATAAATTTGATGCGTTGGTAAACATAAAACGTAGACTCGAGATTATCAGAGACCAAGCACAACAATCAATATTGAAAGCGCAATTAAAAAATGAAGTTACTCAAAACAATAAAAGAAGAGATGAAAATTATAAAGTAGGTGAAGAAAAATTAGTAATGCGCTTTGGCAGGCAGAAAAACAATCCAACCAAACTGCGACCTATATATGAAGGCCCAGTGACCATCAAAGAAATAGGCAACGTGAATGTAAACTATTTAATTGAAAATAATCTGAAACAGCGAAAGCAAAAATACTGGGTGCATGTAAGTAAGCTAAAAAAATATGTTAAAAGAAACCTTGCACAATTAGGGATTTACGAAACAAAACACAACGAAACGACATTGAGAAAAAAAAATGATAAAAATGACCAACGCGAATGCAAAACATCAAATACTATTTCTGCAAACTCCAACGAAATGCCAGTCCTGACACCAAATGAGTCAGTTGCAATTACAATTAACGAAAACATAACAAACGACACGGGAAATAGAAATAATAACATAACGTTGTTTGAAGAAGGGAACAAAAAGAGAATGGAAGAAAGATTTACTTCTCACTCTTACTCCTTACGGAAAAGACCAAACAAGTAAACTGACAAAGCAACATAAAGTAAAAATACCGTGCATTATTCAAGTGACCTACAAACCCAGTTGTCCTCAGCCATCCCAAATTAGACAGGATGTCGAGATTGATCACCTTTACATTTCTGGCCTGGTCATGGGCGACTGTCACTGGAAATCCGGTCTACCTAACAAGTGGGTTACAATTTACTCAAAAAGATATTATAACATACGAGGCTAGCGCCAGTCTAATCTATGAAATCCAAATTCCACAAATAAGCGACTTCACACAAAATATTACTTGCAATTACTCAGAGGACGCGTGCGCAGTATTAATAAATACAAGAAAAATTGTCGCGTCGGCAATAGATATGTTGGCATACGCCATGCTAAACTTCGACGAGCTAGATCTGCCAAAAGAAAGAAGAGGTAGGTCGTTAGATTTTATCGCCTCTGGACTGAATTGGTGTTCTGGGGTGGCTGAGGATCAAACTCTCAGCCAACTAACCCAACGACACGACGAACTCCAGTCAATGGCAGAACATCTCAAAGACCAACTAGCAGAAAACCACGATACGGCAGTAAAACAAACGGTACTAATCAATAAGTACACAGAAGAGATAAAAACTTTACTAAAAACTGAATTTAAGGAAAACGAATTGCAACTACAGACTACGGCAAAATTTACAAGAGAAATTGCCGACCATCTCTCTACAGTACACGACGCAACTTCAATAACTGCCACGCTTACGTACAAACTTGCTCTAGCATTCTTCTGGTTAAAAACAATGCAACAATGCAATACCAGACGAATACCTACTGTCCTCTTACACAATGACACGCTAAAGGGCGATTTAATTGAATTAACAAAAGACCTAGGCATACTCAAGCAACAGCTTGCAATTCCATTATGGAATACTCATGCGTACGCCCACATAACAACAACAAGTTGTTACATATCAAATAAAGCGCTGGTTATAGTTACGAAAATTCCTATCAAACGAATGGGAAATGAGTACATATTCTTTGAGATACAACCACTACCCATGATTTTAAATGATAAAATATGCACGGCTATTTTAGACGAGAGTATTGGCATTCAGAAAAACGGAGAACAATTAATTCCTCTCGGGGGTACACAGGCATTATCTTGCGCAAACAATGATATTTGCTACATGCCAGAATACCCACAGCATTTCTCTCATAGTACGCAGTGCCTTGAAATTGCATTCGCTGGTCAAACAACAGCAGAAAAGTTAAGAAAGCATTGCCCTCTGCGATGCTCAAAAACAAATCTACAAAAACCAGTAATCAGAAAAGTCAATCAGAAAGTATTTAGCATCATATACCCAAACCAAACAATAATAATATCATGCTTGAATAAAACCGATAAATTAGTTAGTACCCATAACCAGGTAGGCGCGGTACTCATATCACTACTCTGTGGATGCCATGCAAAAGTAGGCCCAATTTTAAAACTTGAACCATCATTTCCTTGTATGAAAGACGATGAAGAAGAAGACATAAAAATAGTTCACATAGTTCAGGCTAGCTGGACAGATTTGCCAAAAGAACAGGTCATCACGAAAAATACCATATACACAAATAGCAATACAATTGTTAATAAAGACTGGGACAGGTTAATACCACATTTAGATCTGTCAGTACCACCACATAAAGAATATATTCCGCCCCCTCATATGAAAGTAACTCCGTACATTTCATTCGCAACGATAGCGGTAGTTGTCATCATCATTATTATTTTAATAGTAATCATTTTTAAAGGAAAGTCAATTATCGAAAAAATTTCACCACTGCTAAATCCAGCTACGCTGGTCACCAAAATTTTGACCTCATTCCTGGGTAATATACCCATTGCTGAAGCAAACAAAAGTGTTGAATATTACGAACAACATGAAGCAGATATGATTGTTCATTGGGCATTAGAATCGACAAAACTTTGCTTACTACTAGGAATTTTCATAATAATGACCATCATCCTATATAAACTACTTAAATCAAGACTATTGTCACATTTTGCATCTGAATTACAACCATATAACGTCGGAAAAATCAAACTAACGACTATGGACACATCGAATGCATTGTTACCGGCCCAGTCCATTACGCATCAATTTCAAATAGAACGTAAAGAATCTGCTGACAAAGACGCAAAATCATCTCAACATACTGACTTCTTGAAGGCAATTACTGGGCCAAGCAAGCTTCCACCAGCGATCCCAGCTCAACCCCTGATCGAATATACACCTCTTACTTTGCTAGCCACACTCCATCATCTTTTCTCTCACCACTGTTACTACCGTACCTACATGGAACTGACATTGATCAGCATACAAGCTCACGGTGCTATCTCTGTTACTTACGTCATCAATTGTGAGTTCCTCTGTGGATCCACCTCATGGCGTTGTTCGTGCTCTTGCTTCCGTCGTTTACTACTAAGTTGTTTTTGGCAGATACCACATGTCCAGTATTTTTTCCTGGCTTCCGTGCTCTTTAGTAACGGACATTTCGGTCCCTCTCGGTGCCGTTTCAATTCCATCAGTGACCGCCCTTTAAATTCGCACTTCACCCCGTCCTTCTGCCAGGGACAGCCCCAATCTTTCTGGCTTACATCATGTTTATCCGGATGACTGGACTTGTGATGTGTATACTGGGATTTCCGCGTCGTGTACCGATTTTCGCACCACAGGCACTTACAGCGACCATCTTTAGTAGGTGTCTGCTCGGTACGATGAACCCCGGGGACGTTGTCCCGATCCAAGTTAAAATATTTTGCATGATCTCGGTGCATGGTGACCACAACATTGATGGCGGATGCAACCGGATCCGCATCCCCAAGGGGGGGTGGTAGCCTATTTACTCGGTTAACCTCATCCCTCAAAAACTCATTGAACCTAGCCTTCGCCTCACGTTCGAGTCTATCCTCATCCTTAAGTTGAGCTACCTCCTCCCATTCATCGATATCCCCTTGAGCAAGTTCCTCTTTTAACTTCATTTCATCAGCTTCAGAATCCTCGTCATCCAAAGATCCATTTTGGAGAACAGCCTCACGCCGCTTCCGATACTTTTCCACTGTCAATTCCCTCCGCATCTGCTCTTCAATTCTAAATATAGTCTGAATGACTTGGCTGACGGGATATGTCTCGATGTCCCCCTCTCCGAAGTCCGGACATGACAGGCACCGCAGACACTTGATGCCTACTTCCGGGTTATCTGCTTCCGTGATGGCATAGTGCACTAACCCGTTCCTGCAAGTCCCTGAGCAAAACCAATGCCGCTCATTTTTCGTGTCTTTGCACCAGCGACTTCGTTGAAGCGTATCGCCTGACTTCGGAAACCTCATACAAACAGCGCATCTCATCTGGGTCTTCAGCAGTCTGTAACGAACACAAAAAAAAAGTACAGTCAGTGAAGGAAACTAAGTCGGTTCATTCGTTACTCCTGCCGTGCACACGGCACTAAATTTTTATTTATCGTCAGTCATTATTATTTGGTCTTCTATTTTTACATTTAACTTATGATTTTTATTTATTCTCAACTAAGTCTTACTCAATATCGTCATACAATTCGTGTGGATCTGCCTTCCTAACTGCCTTCTTCGTGGTTAACGACAATATACGTTCAATGGCTTGAGTCCTGTAAACAACAACAGATTCGGTTTTTATTTATATTATTTTCTCCGGTTACCGTTTTGCCTTTAAAATAACACACACTGTCCATTTGCAGTACCTTCGTATTTTCGCTTCAGCAGTTTCCTCTTTTCCGGTTTCGGATATATACTCCATTCCCTGTATCACTGGTGGTTCCTCATCAGGGTTTCGTGTCACTTGCCTGTCAGTAATAGAAACGGTCATTTCATTTATACCTATTACACCAGTTCTGTATTTTTCACTTTTTTCAACTGTTAATTTTGACGTCCCCACCAGATTCCAACATCAATCTT
>JAHZNB010007862.1:0-13338 GCA_027744295.1 Callyntrura guangdongensis | reverse complement strand
TTATTGCTACTGTTTATTATCACTACATAGAAAACCACTTGCTCCGGTTTTTCGTTCCAGCAGCAGCAGCAGAAGAGGTAGTATAGTGACAGTAGGAGTAGTAGCAATAGAGCCACTACTTGTTCCTAATCTCTTCCTGTTGTGTTTTATAAAAGCTTCTACTAAGCCGCCACCACACACCAGCCAACCACCACCACCACCACTCACTCTTGCTCTCCATATAGTCCTTTTACCGACTGACACAGAAGAAGAACAACACAAGTATCATCAACAAACGTTGCTTGGTTTGTGTATTCACGAGAGAGAAATCTTTTGTCAGTTTTATTGTGGCCGTGTGGCACGCATGCAAGGAGGAGGCATGGCCCAATAACATTTTTGTTGTACCTTGAAGAATTTTTTCATGAATCACACAAGTCAAATTAAAGTGAGTTGTTTAATTGCATTCATCATCTTTACAATCAACCCAGTCAACAGGAGAACATGAACTCTTTTGAACTCACGTAATGGAAGTAATTTGACACAAACAAAAAAACTATTTGAGTTCACGTAACCGACTAATTACATTGCAATCATTATCAGCATCACGGCACCAGCAACACCAACAACTGTTACTGGAACATGTGAAATGAGTTTTGAAAGGAGTAGTCCTAGGAGAGAGCTGTAGAAAAAAATATATAAGTGAGTGAAGGTCAATACAACATTTTTTTCTTTTTCTTTGAAGCAGCTTGGCGTTATCATTTTATTGTGGTGCATAAACATTTACGACTTTATAGTGACTTGGTTCATTACCACGTTTATCAAACACCTTGATCAACAAATGTAATTACCACTTGAGTTGAGAATATATATATATAGACGACATCAATAAGAACAACTGTTACACGCTCTCTCTCACACACACTTGTTTTCTTACGTCCCTTTTACTCTTGAGCGACATGCTTCGCCATGTGTCGTCTAATACAATAATTATGATTATTAAATGATAAATTTGATATGAGAAACTGAGAAACTGGACGAAAGGAGACCAAAGGTTTTTTTTAAGTTCCTTTGTCACAATATAATTTTTCGTATGATTTGTTACAAAACAACCGTGAACAATAGCAGCAACGGCCGTAGTACGGTAGAGTACTCTAAAGAAGTGTACTAGAAAGTAGAACAGGAGCAGTGGGAGCAACAGCAGCGGTAGAATCTATTGTAAGCGTGACGACAGTTTTTTAATTAATCTCGTGGACCATGTCATACTTTGGTTATCCCCCTTCATCTGGTCCACCACCACCTGTCCCATCATCTGTAAGTGGTGTAACGTCTGCTGGTAATCCTGGTGCCGCCGTCAATTACGCCAACAACATAGCCAACAATAACAATCAGGTAAGAAATGTATGTATACTTAGCCTTATTTCAATACCTACCAAAGATATCAAATAAAGTACACTGATTATATATTTTAACTATGAACACCTTGAGTCGAGTCACGTCTATTTGACAACAGCAAAACCACATAATGGTAATGGTTTGGTCAGTTATAGCTGTTCGTAAAAAGTTGAGGATATTCAAAAATAGAGATAAAAAATTTTGTACTTAAAAATGTAATTAAAAAAGATGATGATCCTGTGATCATCACAATGATTTTCCCAACTTACTAGGCAAAACGCAGCAAAAGATTGTTGTTATCAGGTATACATTGATTGTATGGAGAGTGTGAAAATACAAATAATCAAATTAATAGGTATATTTTTGCACCCTATGCAATTATCGTCTGGTTTGTAACTTGAAATGCACACTTGGTTAGAGGTTAGTATACTACGCTGTTATTACATTATGATGGAGAGTGTGGATTCAAAGCCATCGCTCATCTTCATCATCATTATGAGCAGCAGCAGCAGCAGCAAAAACGGAAAAACAAACATTCAAATCATACCATCGTTTCAAAACTAGATTGACTGGTAAACCGGCAAATAAGATGTGAAAAAGAATGCTTGTATGATGTTGTTTACGAGCACTCACAACGATGGATGCAGCATTGATTGCGATGCTGAGTTATTTTTTCTGAAGATTTGTTTTTTGTTTCGCATAACCAATTCTAATACCACTTCTGCTACTGTACTGCCCAAGTGTACAATGTTCCTATATACACATGCAGCACGATGTTCGGTAAATTCGCTTACTCAGCAGTACTAGTAGCGAGGAGCTACTATAACAAGCTTGTACACAGCGGTATGGTTATTTGCACACCTACAACTTTTCGTTTGTTCGTTTACGACTAAATAATATAATAATAAAATGATGATAGTGTGATAAATTGATACGATTCCCACGATTAATGTCTCACTCCTCCCCTGATTATTAGTTAGGATCCTCGTAATAACAGCATTTGCTTCCGTACTGTGGTCTGTGGGTTTTACATATTTTCTTTTTCAATGTACGCAGCATGTATCATGTACGCTCACGCTCGCCTAACTCGAGCAGGGTAACGCGTGTTAAACTCCGAAAGAATGATAATGATGATAATCATAAAAAATAGTACTGTTGTTGTTTATGTAAGTAAATCTTATGTTAAAATCAGCACTCAATCTACAATACAACTCACAGTTTAAAAAATCAATTCCAGATGAAAACGACAATAATAAGTAATAATAATAAATATTAGAAAAGCAAACAACAACAGAGACCACGTTAAGTTTTCAACTTAACCCGTCTCATTCATTCGAGGTTTAAAAGATATCGAATCCAACCATTTATCAATATCGCACACGCTATGTTTTAAAAATATTCAAGTGAAACGGAACGGAGTATACATTTTCTTCGTATCACAAAATAGTACAGCAGTATTTTAGGTATTATGTATGCATAAGAGCTACGGGTATTTTTATAGATGCAAAAAACCAAAAGCATACACAGCTGCATATATGCATATAGCCAGCGTTGTGTGTGTGTAAAAAAGGCCGGTCTATGATTACTGTCATTAGTTCCGGGAAACTACACTCCTGTAATCATGTTGTCACGGTCTTCTCCAGCTGAGTGAGTGAGCGAGAGCTTAGAGCACACCAGTCGCACAAAACCCATACATTTTAGATCATGTAGATTTTTATTATCGTGATACGACGACGATACACCACAGAGAGTCAAGTTTGAGCAGAGAAGGTCGAGCAGCTAGTATATTAGAGTCTTTTTATTTTTCTTATCACAAAACTTTACTTCCTTTTTTGAGCAAAGAAGTAAAAATGCCGTGCAAGCACCCAAACAGGGAGATTTTTTTACGCGGTATTAAAAGAAAAATACCGTAGTTGGTAGTTATAATAATAATAATAACAACAACACTGCGCTGCTGCGATTTCCCGTGGTGCATTGCATTACTCGCCGTGGGCAATATAATCATGATGTCTTAATTATTAAGCTGGCGATTAAGCATGCAATTTATAAATAATATGGGAGGACGATGAGGATGATGATGTATTTCTTGTTGTTTTTCTCTTTGCTGCGTGTGGAATATCAAGTGAAACTGAATTGTAGACGACGTGAAAGAAAAAAAAGAAGAGAAGAAGAAGAATCATCATTTATTGCCGTTGGTTGTTTTGAATTTTCAACTCAACAGACTCTTGAAAAAATTTAGCAGTATATACAGTTTCCAAGTTAAAGAGGCATTTTTTTGGTTGTTTAAAGCCCAACCACGAAACAAGTTTAGGGCAGAAACTTTTCAAGTCTCAAGAAAAGAGTTTGTTTTGTGGGAAAGTCGTTTCCCCAAAAATCTGTCAAAGTGGAGACCGAACAGCATACACCGGTAAAGCCCGTATGTAAAAATTTATCCTGTTTTCTGTAAAAGCAAACTAGTTCAGATGATTGTTGCAAGTTGCAATACAAGTAACGTATGCGATCCTAGTATTGATATATGTTATGCCTGGAAGTCTTTGCATGCATAGAAATTTACCGACGTAATAATATAGTGGTATGTGATATTTATGCGCTTTTGATATTGTCTATTTGATATTATAACAAAGTTTCAAATTTTGGTTGCTTTCTTTACTTGGATAGTCTTGTTTTCGTTCTATTACTGACTTGTTTAAATTTTCTTGGCTGATAATGACAATTCATTTAGTTGAGTAATGAGGTATTACTATTAATATACATATAGTTGATGCCAATTGCTAGATAATAACAAAAATGTGTCTATATGTTCTCAGGAGTTTCATCAAAATTAAATGAAATTATTTATGGAGCCTTTTCCTTTGGCACCAGAGATGGGTATATTATTATCATGTGATATTTTGATTTTATAACGTTTTCTAATCGCAATCACTTGGAAAACCTAATAATAAGGCCAGTTGTACTTTCTTATCTAATACAGCATCCTCTCAACCGAAAACCCCAATATCGCATATTGCTGTCGTTGTAGTAGGTTATTATTATCAGTTTATCCCGTTTAATCTCGTCGGCTGTTATGAAATGGAATTTCATTTTCAGTATTACCCCCATTTATATGTCATGTTTGTGCCTTATTGTGCTTTTGTGGGTTGATTTTTGGATAAAATTGGTATTGTTAAAACAGAAGATAAGAGTTAATGAAAATTAATCATCACGTTATCCCGTTTTCTCTGGTTTTTGCATATTTTCAGGGTAAGACCAGGTGCACAGAGCAAACATATCTGTGATCTGTGTGCATGTGTGTATGTGTGAGGTGGTATACTTACCTCCTGTTACTTATTTCCCGTTTAAAATTTAATTTCATCATCCAACGGTAATGTTGTGCTCACTTGTGGGATATCAATGAAATTTTGTCTCTCCCTCCTATTTTTACACCAGCGTAAAATATAAATGAATGCATAAACTATGCGCGCTGGCTGAGAACACGCAAATAATAGAAAGTGTGTGTGCAGGAGAGAGAGAGAAGAGGACAATTTCGCCCTGTCGTGCCATGCAATATGAGTACGAGGAACACATTCGTGAACCATATTTAAATATTTCGGTTGGCAGTAGGTAAGAAGTGAAACAGGAGAAAACGCACAGCACACAGACACACAGGGAAACACACTCACTTAAGTACATTTTACGGACATTTGCATAAAATATTACCACACTCTTACGAGTGGTCCGTCCATCCGTCATCATGAAAGTACGCAATCATCATAATATAATACAATCAACTTAATACACTTGCACACTGAGTGGAGCTGGAGAAGTAAAAAAGGATAATACGGAACGCAACGCCACGCAAGTCAGAAACAGGAGGAAAAGTAGAACTGTATAAAAGCAGCCGAGCATGAAATGATATGATTATTATTATTATTATTTACTTTATATAAACTTCTCTCTGAGTTTCGACTTGAATCCTTCTTCACTAGTTTAAAATTTCTTATTTACCAACTACACGTCCGTTTTGTATTTGGAGGAACAGTAATAATAAGCACAAAAAATTACATTATGATTCATGATAGTGTTTCGCGTGCAGAGCTTCTTTTTGTTTTCCAGCGCAGAAAACCAGAGAATTATGTATATTGCATTTATTATAAAAAGAAGCACGATATATCCGAGTAGTAAGAGTGAGCAACATATATTCGAGCGAGCATATACATACATTACAAAATTGGAGGTGGCATGGCTCATTATTCTCCTAATTTATAATGTATGCCTGGATTAGCAGGAATGCTACAGGAGAATGCACACGTTTTATTACAACCATTCCCTCTTCCTCAAAATCATTACGTGTTGGACTAATGCCCATTCGTTTTTGATAGACTTTAATTTTCCTCAAAAGCTACTCAATATTTTAGCAAACTGATTTGACTTCATAAAGAATCCATGAGGAACTTCCCTAATATGATGGTTTGGGTGTAGGGTAGACACTATATTTATGCAAGTGACAATATTAACCCACACACAAATTTACACCAGTCGTTATTATCATCACACAATTTGATATAGGAATGTGGTACGTATTCCTACTTTAACGTCCAGCTGCATTATTTAGTTAACTACCTACCTATCTGTCTGTAGTCCTCTTGAGAGAACACACAGCGTCAGTAATAATGATATTTACAGTTGAACACTTTATTTCAACGTTCTTGCTCTCTGACAACTCTCCCATCATCATCTTCACACTGTGTTGATGTTTTGGTTGTTCCACAGAATGATGATGTGTGTGCGTAGTGGAAGTTTTTTTTATACTAGTCAGTACATATACAATCAATCAATAAATATTATTATAATTCATATGTATGCATTCCCATCATCGTGCAGATAGTTGTTGGTGATTTATTCATGATTTTCTGGTTCTGATGATGACACTTGTTGTTTCAAAGCAGAGAGGCAGATTTGGAGCTGAAAAGTATGAGTGTCTAAAGTAAATATTGCATTTCCATACACACATATATGCACACGCACAAACCAACATTCTCTACTTTATTAGCATTTTATTCATTAACATTGCAAGACTGCCAATTGCTTGTCTTTACGACTACTTTTCGTCTTACAGCCTCTATTATTTCCCCCCACACACACAATACTCACCTACGTCAATTTTGTGATACATACATTCTTGTACATTGATTTTTAAGGTGGTGGCTATTAAGCACCCTGTCAATAATTTCTCACTCCTGCATTATTACTCTTTCTGGCCTGAGTAAACAAAACCATTCGGGTGGGTGAGAGAATACATAATACTTCATTGCAAACTCATACCGTCCTACACAGTTTTGATGAGAACGTAGAATCACCGCGATATGCAGAGACAGGGTGCTTGCTTAAGTGTACACAAAATCGGACATAATAATTATAAAAATGTGTGAACCAACACAAAAACTACAGAGAAACTTATTTAATTTGGAGAATAAAAGTTATTTGTTTCGTCATCAAAATTCCTGATGAATAGACAGACATACTGTTCACGGTATCACGTTTACGCATGTATGTTGTTGTATGCAGTTGGCCATATAAAAATTATTGGAACTCTTTGTTTAATCCCTTGATTGAATGATGATGGAAGCAGTTAATAATGCGGTGTGTATCTCGTCTCATTCTGGAAATAGCCCGAACTGTTGAACAGTTAATGTGGACAGACGCACACACATGTGTACACTCATTTATTTTATCATTTTACACAACGAATTAGTTTGGATTTGGATTTTGGTTTAAATTTAAAGTATTGTTGATTTAAGATAAAACTGTGTTTTGTTTACCAATATACCTTATTAGATACAGTAATCTCTTTTCAAAGCTTTGGATTTGCTGTTAAGCCTGTGTAATATAAATATAGCCATCTTTAACATGCTCCACTCTTATTCTCTGTGTATAATATTTATTAATTTATTTATTGTGTATATTTATGTCATCACAATATTTTTGGCACTTTTTCTATTGTATTCTCTGGTTCTCTGATCATGTTCAAAATGTTGTTTACATGCTGATACGTATAATATAAATATATATATATAAAAGTAGTAGGTGTATGTATTCTTCAACTTTGCGTGTATTATTATTACTGTTTCGTTGAATAAGCCAGACAGTAGAAAATTTTATTCTGTATTTTTATTCTTGAGTAGTTGTTCGTTCGGTTCAACTCGGTTTAGTGTAGTTTTAGTCGTAATTGTGGTTACATTGCGCGGAGGGGCTTGATTTCCAATACTAAAGTTTGTATATAAATTCTATTTCCAATCACTAGTTACTGGGATCCCCCAATTCCTCCTCGGGAGTCATGAGTGGCTCAACATCACCCACAGGAGTGACCACATCGCCGGGCACGTCCTGTTGTGAGGGTGGTCGTCCCCTCGTAACAGACCCGGTGACCGGGCAGTCCGTTTGTTCATGTCAGTATGACCCTACCAGATTGACCTTATCATCGTATCCAAGACTTACTGCGTATCCACCTAATCCATATGCACCAGCGAATGAACAAAATCCTTACCCGTCACTCGAGTCCTCAGCCTTTTATTCGCCATTGGTAAGCACATTAACGTACCTTCTCATATAATTACCTGCTAAATACCTACACTCATCTCATTATTTACCACCCATACGAAAATTGAGTGTTATTACCATAATTATTGTGTAATTATAACTATTTAAAAAAATGCTTATATGTCTATTTATGTATCGATACAACATTTTTTACTTAATGTGCTATATATTTTTGGGTATTTTTCACTCTATTTATCTCAGCACTTCATTAACCTCCGGTATTATTGTTATTGTTTCGACGATTATTACAATCACTCCCATTATGACTTCATAATCAGCCATTCAAGCAGATCATTATTTTTATTAATGCTCCAACAAGTTTCTATACAAAGCCATCAAAATCATCCTTACGACGACGACATTACATCCACCATCAACACAAACCAAAAGAGAGGGATAAAAATTGTAACATGAAATGAGATCCTATTAAATGTCATAATTATGTATATTGGGGCAGTTAGGCGTGTGGTAAATGTGCATTTAGCCGTGAAATTACATTGTTGATTTAGTGTTTTATGTTGTGAGAGGTGACATGCAAGACAGGCAATTGAAGCTAGAACTGTGTTGTCGAGTAGTAGAAGTAGTTAGTAGTTAGTGAAGCAGCAGCAGAACCACACACTCTGAATAAATGCATATAGAGCAGAGCACACACACACACACGAAGCACGTTACACTTTGACTACTTACCATATGAAAATAGGCATCTCCTCTCTCTCTCTCCGCCGTTCTGCCACCAACCAACATTATTGATGTCAGATTAATAGCTTTTTCTTCTTTTTTAGCTGCTGCTGTTGTAATAATAATAATGTATCTGCCATGTATTTACATGACTTGTCCTACACTCCTCCATTTAGTAGTAGTAACAGCAGCAGCCATTAATAGACATAATAGTCATCATCACACCACCACCGTTGCATTACACAAACACACATTATCGTTTTTTATGGATTTTATTTTATTTTTTTCGTCGTCTTCTTTCCTATTTGAATTCGAATCATTTTGGTAATTTCATTCCATGTATATGGCAAGGCTATAACAATAATAATAATAATAATATAGTATTTCAGTATTTGTTTATTTTATTCTTGAAAAAAATGAGACAACATGCCATATCATCGCCATCGTACTCTATAAAATTGTTCGTATACACAAATTGATGATGCCCATGATACGGCGCATGCCTTTAAGTCAACCAACTTGTTCCTTTACATGCTGTTTTGCCTTGCAACTCATCGTATTCACATTATCGTCATCATTATTGTCGTCGTGAACATTATTATGATCATATCGGCTCGTAGGATCTCGTTGTTTTTTCTTCTGGTAATAGTGATAATAGTAGTACTAGTAGTCATCGTCGTCCTAAAAAGTCGTAAAGACATGGTCATGTCTAGCCGTGTGGCATATTATCATCATGATAGTACGCACGGCGTGGCTTTCTACAAAAAAGTACTATAATATACCCATTAAATTAGCATACAGCATTACAAACGTATGACGACGACGAGTTCTTGAATTAATAGGCAATAAAAAATTCTGGAGCAATGTTAGAAAGCAGAGGGAGAAAAATGTCACCACAATCATCATCGTTTCATGAAGATGAGGATGTCTCATTCATTATTATATGATGGCGTTGATGGTTCTCTGGTGATCCACTGCAACAACATGTGCGTAGGACTTTGTGTATGTATGTGTGTGCTACTGTTTTTTTACTGGATGGTTCTGTCATGACATTCTTGAAGCATTCATGTGTGTACATTACTATTTCGCTGATATGCCAATTTCTATGCTCATAAAAACTCATGTAATTACTTTTTCAAACTAATAAGCGAACGCGTTTTATTCCCTCATTAAACATGACGGTGAATGATCATCATGATCGTAGTCGTCATCATCCTCCTCAACATTTTCATCATTCTTGAATGAATGAATACACCAGTATGAACCAATGATGCTGATTACGAGAATGTTGGCAGTTAAGCTAATTTACCATGTATTTTTTCTCGAAAAAAATGAAGGCAAGCCTCAATACATACTGATGATGATGACGATGGTTAACAACACGATTCAAGACAAGACACTGATAGGTGCATTAGTAACAGTCCCAAATAAAAAAAAAATACATAAAACTTTTCAGCAGGGTCGAGTAATTAGCCATAAGTCTATCAAGCATTGAAAACATTATTTGAACAGATGATGATGATGACGATGAGATTATATGTGATTCCGATATTGTGAATATGTTTTATGTTTGAATGTTGTGTGTGTTGAGTAGAAAAGATAATGAATGATTGATTTTACTGTTTCATTTTCCCTACAAAAAATGTTTTGCCTCGTTGTGAGTTATTATTACAAGTTGGTTTCATTTTTATATACACATTTTAAAGTCATTCCATTCATTCCTGTTGGCATTACTCAGCAGTAAATTTAAGCTGGTGTCCCTGTTCACGTGCATAATAGTTGGGTAGAATTCCAGAGAGGAGACTTAAAGCTTCATGGTATATTATGTAGGAGGCATGTACATGACAGCATGAAATCAGGAATTACACGGAGTCATAGATGCATGGATAATGGATGGATAAATATCACGAGCAACGGGACACTTGAAAATTGAAAGGAGCAGGGAAGAGAGAAGAAAGAAAATTGATGCCTGTTTGTTTTTTGGGTTGATTTGTGAGGAAAGGCGAGAGACATTGTTTGACTTGTTAAGAAAAGGACATAATTTGTACTTTTCTTAAGTGGTTTCGTTAAAATAAAAACGAACCCAGAAGAAGAAGAAAAGGATATTGTATAACAATGTTTGTGTGTGTACACAAATATTGTACACTTTTCGAGAATGGCGAGATGAGACCTTGTGTGTGTATGTATGTTGAACACATGTAAAAAGTCAAAAAGTCAGCTAAAGACGGGGTAATATAATCAGAACGACATGATGGGTATTGGTGCGTTGTGTGAAAAATAACATATACTTGAGTAAGTAGTAAGTAGCGTAATATAATAAAAGGGTCGCGTCTCCTGCTACCCACAGTCTACTTAAGGGGTTTTATAGCAGTTTTAGAACTTTATAAGCTTTTTAGTGCGGTGGTGGTGGCTCGACGACGGTAGGACAGACAAGAGACGCAGACGTTGACTCCTGTGATGACCGACGGTTTGTGTGCGTTTTTTTGTCTCTCTCTCTCTGCGTGTAAGATGAGCCAGAGATTGATGCATTTTTACGCATATTGTACGCGCTCACAAATACCTATGGAAAAAGCACAGGGGTTAGGGGTACATATCGGTATGCGATATACAGCAGCAGCAGCAATGGTAGTTAGAGAAAAAAGGATAAAACACAAAGTGTTATGTTTTTGTAATAGGAGATGGCTCATTTTCTCTCTTCTCTTGGGCTGATATGGGTATAGCTTCTCCTGCAAAAGAGGCGACATGGAAAAGACAATAATGTTGTTATATTTATATGTGATGTTGTATGGATAGATAAATACATAGATATATATTATTTTTACAACTTTTAATATTATGCACTTTTTCAAGTTTTTGAATGGAATCTTAGTGTTTTAACTGATAATGGATGTGTTTGTCAGGGTGGGGCGTACGCAGGCCTGAAAGAAGGGAGCGGAACTGGCGACGTGTCATGCTGGCCAAACCCTGGGAGTCTTCAGTCCGGCTACTATCCTTATGACCCGACCTTCGCAGCAGCATACGGGTCAGTTTCTTAATACTTTATAAACATATTATATATTATTGTGCTTGTTTCAACGATGATCACCACGAATTTTTTTTTTCTCCGCTTTAAGCCTTCTCGCTTTTCTCTTGTTTTTAAGTTTCTCACTAATCATTCGTGTAACAATGCGATGTTCCTGTATAAAACTATATACCTATACAACTTATGGGGATATACATACTTATATCCCTTTCAACTAAATCTCATTGTTACCACATACTGGTCACATGAAATTTCATGATCCCACACACTGACTTGCCCAAATTAGATTAGAGAGCTAGTCACTACTGGGGAGACAGAGATGATCATGATCATGCTCTGATGCCTACTACGAAAGGAATATGCGTAGTAGTTAGCCTCAGCTCTTTCTGATTTATTATGACAGGGTCCGTACCCCCTTATGCCACTTCTCCAGCACGGCAATATATCATGGATCTATTACGTTTTATAATGGATAATGTATATATACATCTACCTTACAATATACCTAGTCAACGAAACCACAACAATATGCATCGGTGGTAATAGTAATGCTGCTGCTGCATTTCCTTTTCCATCCCAAGTCCACTCCATATTAAGTATCATTTCACTCACTCCGTCAGCCAGTCACTATCTTTCTTTTTAAGCAGGAGCAACAGCAGTGGAAACAGCATTAGCATCAGGAAAGATCATCATGATTATCATCATTATCATCATTATCATCATCAACAGTGCTATGCTGAGGAGAGCTTATCATCAGCTATAACAGCAGTGGCTTTTCATCCCCTTTTCTCCATCTTCATCCATTCTCTGTTGAGTTGAGAGAATTACTGATGATGATGATGCCACTCAGTTGGCCACTCTGAGACAGAGCTTGAGTGATATTAATGCCCAGTCAGTTCACCCCACTTTTCTCTCGACTCTCGCGTCTTTTCTATCCCCCTCTCTCTCTCCCAGTGCACCGGACGGGAAATTCTCCCAGAGTTCGAGTTTGTGTGCACGAACTATGAACCCCCTTCCTCTTTTCTTCCTTTTCCCATTTTATGTATTTATTCTTAAAAGCTGTTGCACTGACTGACTGACTCAATTCGACTGGAAAACAAATCATCCCTCCTAGTTTACTTTTTATTAGATAAATGTACGCATTTCATTTCTCCAGTCTTTTTCCATTATTTTTCCTCTCCACCACCTTCAGACCCATTCACCATTTAAAAGAATTAGAGGAATTAAAGGGGTTTGATCCTTTTTATTATCTTTCTTTCTTTCTCTGTGTGCAGTCAGCAACCAAGAAAGGGTTTGCTCTGTTGCCCTATTTATAAAGTCTTTGTGTCAGATTTCATTTCATTGAATCACTTTAAATTATACATTAGATGGCCACTACACCACGTTTACTCAATCGCGCTCTCTAGGCTACGACCTCCAGCCGACAATCGGAACAAAGATGAAAGTATGAAAAATTCCTTCTTATTATGGAAATATTCAGTCGAGTTGGCTCGATGTAGAGGAGCAGCAAGTGGGCCTCATGAAATTTTAATTGAATTAGTGGGTAGATGGTCTTAAATAACTCAATGATAATAATCCAACTGCCGCGTCGAAGAAGAAAAAGCAAGGCTCATAATTTTAAATCTAAAGAAATGGTACCACTGC
Organism: Callyntrura guangdongensis; assembly: GCA_027744295.1. NCBI lineage: Eukaryota > Metazoa > Arthropoda > Collembola > Entomobryomorpha > Paronellidae > Callyntrura > Callyntrura guangdongensis. The sequence continues at coordinate 47 of JAHZNB010007862.1, read as the reverse complement.
TCTATAATGTGATATCAATTTCTAGCAATGATTTCGTACGTCATAAA
>JAHZNB010007861.1:0-12616 GCA_027744295.1 Callyntrura guangdongensis | reverse complement strand
AACACGTATTACGTGTATGTGTGCATCCAAGCCATAAAAATGATAAAAGGGGGGAATAAAGAAAGCAGAAACGACACTATGAGAGTAGATGTATTCGTATACGAGTATTGCACAGTGAACTCTAATCGACATGCCGTAAGAAAGAAACGGATCTTTCCACATGAATTTGAGGTCACACCATGCCTCTACGAGCCCACACAGCCAGCACGATATGTCGATTTTATATACGACTGCTGATCGCCAGAGAATAAAAAACTGGGTTAACTTTAGTTCAGCTCTAGTACACGTTGTTTGGCTCAACCCTGGAAAAGGTTCCACTTTCCTGAACTGCTGCTTGAGCGGCGTGCAACGGTGGTGCAAGTTGTGCATTTCCTGCTCGGTAAAGGATATGTTCCCCCAAAAGCAAAAATATTGCATTGCTCATTTGTACGGAGCACAGTCGTTAAGGGAGTTATATGGGTTCAATTAGTCGGCTGTCCTAGTTTTATCACTCCGCTCTATGGCAGGCTTTTGTGAGCTTGTACCCCGGAATAAGAATCGATATCGTACTCTACTAATTTTCTATTGGGGTTTCTGCTTCTTGTTCCAGGGAAACACTTAAAATTCCCATTTGGAATTGAATAGGTTGGTATTTAGTATGTATGTAACTTAGCAGGCACGCTTATACGTGATGTCGATGTAGTGTAACTATTTGGTTTCATGATATTACGTTTCTGTAAATTCGTACAATGGATTACATAGCTGTAAATATACGTGTTTTCTGCCTTTATCTTAAGCCAACACACTCGTTTCACATAGATAGTCCGAGTAAAATGTGAGATGATAACAACAATACGACGTAATATTTTGTTTCGGTGAGCTACAGAACAGTGAAATTGTAAATCATAAAAGCACATTTATGGTGAGTCATCACGATGAAGGAATTAAAGCCCGAGATGTGCAATTTAAAGTTAAACTTTAAAAGTCTGTGCATACATCTACCACAAACTGTTTCCAGTATTAGTGTGTCATTCTTAAAACATGAGAAACTGAATGTCACGGACATAATTTCATGGTAAATTACTTTTTCGTCCTTATAAATTTTTTTCAAAGACAATCTCAAGTGTCACAGACTTCTGTCCTCTGTTCCTAACATGGTCGTGTTCAAAACCGCTTATCTATCTAGTGAACTTTTCAAGATGATTACTCCTGCTAACGATCATCAGCAACGCAACATAGCCATTTCCAGTCGTTATCAATAATTTAAGAACGAGAGGAAAGTCTGAATGAAAATGACTCATTAAAAATGCATGGTAACTTTGCACCACACACACACTGACGAACGAATAGAAAATTCCCAACCTATCCAACCAACTGAACGTTCCATGACATAGTTTTCGCCTCCTTTTTACTCCCTCGCTTTTAAAAAATAATTTTTCCCTACTTGAAAAATACAGTTTTGTGTTGTGACAAATCATTCATGACTACATGATATCATCCGACATTCAACTTTGCTAAACTTTCGTTCGTTTTATTTCCTTTTTTGGAGAACACGAAGAACAACGGCAGAATTCTCTAGACGCGGCGGTGATAAGGAGAGGGGACTCTCTCAGGGAGACAACAGGGAGTTACTGACTCACTTAAGAAATTTCCAGTTCTACAAAGTTTCATCAGACCAACATTGAACTGACTGAATGTTAGCTTTTGGGACGGAGCAAGAACGTGCAAAAGTTTTCAAGCTCCTTTCCAGCACATAAGCCGCTGTTTGATGAAAAGAGAGAGAAAGAGACTAAAATTTGTGTCCCACCAAAACACTCTTCTCAAATACCCAAACGCCAAAAACATACTTACATATTTCAAGTTTGTCTTCAGTATGCGTACCGTATATATGTATTGTATTCTTATCAACATGTAGTATAGTAGTTACAGTTTTGAAACTATTGTCTCCATTCTGTTAGAGTGCTGAGAAGAGAATGAACGTGTTCATACATACATATACGACAAGCGTTTTTTCCATTATCTGTATGTAGATTCGAAATATCTACGGACAAACTCTACTAGCGAAATTGCTACATGTACACTATGTACAGCGTGAATTTTTCATAACTTTACCAAGAAGTTGCCAAACAAGACAGAGCAGTGACAAAAGTTTGCATGACTTTTTGACATTTATTGAATAAATACACCTTCTCGAAGGTTGTCAAACATAGTACACGGTGGTAGAGCTACTGCTCAAACTGCTCACTCTACCAGTATGGCAAATAGAAGAATAGTAAACTGCGTGCGTGTTGTAAAGTTTCTGATTTGCTTTTCTACTGACGACGTGAATATCATCATCGTCGCCATCATAGCAAACTTTACACTTTCTTCCTTTTTTGAACAGCCTCAAGCTCTCATGTTATGAACTGCTTCCGTTTGAAGTTTACTTACTCCAATTTGTCAACATTGAGCGGCCTCGAAATTTAATAGTCCATCCTTCTCCTCTCGCCTGCCCGGCCTACTACAACAACAAAGTGTTGTAGTCACTGTAATCTTGCCTCCCAGTCTATTTAATTTTCACATCTAGATCATCAGACTAATCAAATTCGTGATAATTTATGCCCCTATCATCTATCGACCTAGTCAAGTCAGGTAAACAAATAAAAGTACATTTGAATGATAAACAGTTTGTGTTTCAGGATACTCCTTTCTGTGATTACATTACAGTAATAAATTTTTCGCTTGTGTTTGAAAGGGCTACACCAGCATTTACAAGTCAACTCTAGAAAACATCACACCGGCACACCAGTAATCAACTCATATATGCCCAACGAAAGCCATAAACTTTATATTTCAGAAACTCATGTCATAACAATGCAACACAGATACCTAAGCTCATACTTTCCTTTTGAAGTATAAAATAATTACAGCAATAATAATGTAGCGTGATGCCGAGCAGTAAACCATTTTTATGTAATCACTGCACTGTCTACTAACTTAACAAGGATGCAATAAACATATCCGTATTTTAATGCAACTTTCGGAATGAAATTGCCACTACTATTGTGTCGAGCTTATAATATTAACTGGTAAAATTACTCACATAGAAATCGCATATAATAATATAATCTTCTTCAAAAGAAGTAGAAGAAGGTCGTTTTGTATGCCAGAAGCGCGCTATTAATAACAAATAGTATCTAGTACAAAAGAAAGGATCATTTGCATAGGAAATAATAAAAAAAAGAACAAAAGGAATGAATGTCATTAAATGTTATGAATTAAGTTCCATTAGAGATGATGACTTCAGGACAGCGATGATGACGAGCTTCTGCAGTTTGTTACACACACAAAGCGAGAAATGTCTACGCGGGTGTATTCATAGCAGTAATAATAATTACAAACGACTGTCGTAATTATTATTACTCTCATCTCGCGTCAGCTTTACATGTAATATGACAGAATGCGGTATTTTTGGAACATTTTCTTATAATTACACGGCGATATAACAATTGATGAGTAAAAAATATTACCAAATGTCCCATTCGGCGTTTCAAATGAAGAGTGAGTGGTAGTGGTGGCACCAAGATTGTGGCGTCCGTCTACTTGTTAGATAATATATAATTTGAGAAAGACAGCGATTTGTGGATGCTAATGATGGTGACGTTTTGAAGATGAGAACATACATCCTGTCGAATCCTAAAGCAATGCAATGTAATATTTTGTTAACAACACGGAGCAAAAATGAGGAAATGATGATGCAGCATCACATCTCATCAACCTATTTTATTTATATTTGCATGACGATTAGAATGTCGGTGAATAAGCTGATGTGATGATGATCAGTGAACGTGCACTGTGCACTCCATTTATAAATTAACTTTGGGTATAAATAATAAACGTGTAGGTGCATACAAAGGCGTAAAAAGGTATTTTTTTCCAATGCAATGAGAGGCATGAGTCAGCAGTAGTCTCAATTTACGATAATCACATCCATCACCACACCGAACGCCAGTACCACAAGCAGATGCTGTTGTTGTTGCTGCTGTTGTTTTTTATTGTACCATTCACATACAAAGTCAATAGGCATGAAAACTAAATGTGAGATGCGATAAGAACTATAGTACATCATCAGACGCTAATGCTTATACATACCTTCATGCATTCATTCCAAGCAAACACGTCAGTGGAGTTTACGTGATTCCCAGTGACCTTTTCCTACTAAACTACACGCCATGTAATTACTAGTATACGCTATTTTATTTTATTCGTAATATTATTTTTCATTAATGCATAATGTATTAGATCTAAAATTCAAATTTTTGCGTTCGTCTGTTGTGGTAATGGTAATAATGTAAAGTATAACAATAGGGGTAACCTTCAATGAGAGCCGGTTATATAGGAATTAAAGCTTTTTTTATGCACACAGATGCCTGCCAAACCGCAGTATAACTTTTATACCGTACACCATGGGTGCATATACTATGAAGGTAGATGAATACTAGATAACTACAAAAAGTGTAAATGTACCCCCTAAAGTTTTGAGCACTCACGAATACATGCTTAAAATAAAATAATAATAATATAAATTCTACATCAACAAAATCGCAAGTAATCAAACCACGTTTGTAAAATAAATGGATAGCCATACCATTTAAAAATGACTGAATATTATTATTATGATATAAGATTAAGCAGGGTTATCTAGGTATCTAGCTTTGCAACAAAAAACGTAAAAAAACAGAACAAATAATGTGAGCACTATAACATACAGCATATATTACTACGGTGGCCCATTATTATGAATGATGCTCGAACAATTCATTGAAATCAAGATTTACTGCTAAAGAATGACAAATGAAGGGAACTGATTGCCTACTGGCAAATATGACATGATGGACATGACGAATAGCTTTTAGCAATCACAACCGTCCATCCGTTTTGCTTTTAATATAGCACTACAATCTATGATACATTTACCAGCTTGTATTATACTTTCGTTTTCATTCTTTTCTTTTCTCTCTCTCTCTATCTCTGTCGAATTGTGTGCGTCTAGTTACTCTCGTATCCCTCTCTTTCAATCACAATTAATTATATCTGAAAGAATGGTCATGTGCCGTGTGTGGTGATCCTGATTAGATCGATTTTATGCACTTTGCGTTGCTCATTCACGTCAATTTATTATAATCACTGCCGAGCTACACAGCAATTTTCTTTCGCTTAATCAAGAAGACCAAATAACCTTCCTTCCTAACCGCAATACATATATCGATAAGAATGAGTGACTGGCAAAACTGTCTGTGGCAATGTAGCAAGCAGAAATCTCTTCTTGTCGTTGGTGTGTGAGAACATGTAATATTTGTACGGTGCACGGTAACAATGAAATTCCAAATTTTTATTTATGTAAATATGTCAATTTCTCAACTTCCGCTTTATATTTACTCTCAGCTTACAATTTTATTTATAAATAAATAACCAGGTAGAGCGACAAATATTTTGAGTCATGGCTGAAGTATGTGATGATAATGACATGACAGAATTTTAACAATGGTGATGATAAAACCAAATGGAATTTTTAGTTTATAACTGGCATGTGTTTACCATGTATTATCCTACCTTTGATTGAGGATAATTTCGTACTAGTTTCGACCTTAAACCTTTTGCAGAAGAAAACCGGTAGAGGAATTCTTTTGTAATCCAAACTTTTTCATGTTAATGCTAAGAATTTTCCCTTGTCGAGTAAAAAAAGCTCTGAACAATGCAATGCAAACGTAGAAAACGTTATTATTTGTAATGACGCCGATGATTTCGCTGAAAGCAAAGTTTACGCGAAGAGCGATTTTTCTTGGCCGAATGAATATATGCATGTCTAAGAAAGGCTAATGTAAACTCAATTTTTTTGTGTACAATGATTCTTTGAATTTGTCTTGACGTTAATAAAATACAAAACAGGTTGTTCTGCCATTTCATCTTTCTCTTCCTCTTTAAAACTTGTGAAGCAAAATGAATATCGTAGTGGGACGGAGAATATCACAAAAATGCGTAGAGTCTTCACCAGGCAGCTTTGTGTACATTTACACGGTATACTTGACAGTGGTGGCAGTGCTCGCACTTTACTATTTGTTCAGTTTGATTGTTGAAACGTAACAAAAATGTATTGGAAAAGGCTTTCTTGAAGAAAAAAATCAACATTGAATTTGAGATCCACCATCCACCTTATAAGCCTTTGTACTGTTATAGCCCGTCAGTGAGAGGATCCCTCATGAATGTACACAAACCCATTCTCCAAAAATATGGGCTCGTGTAATGTACTTTCATGTGTTAGCCAACAAAGGACAGCGGACAGAGTGCTGTTGAATTTCAATCAAGTCCTCCGAATTTTAGTGTACCGAGCAGAGATAGATGTGTGTAGCTACTACTACTCCCTATAACACTACATACGTATACAAACGATTTATGATAATGAAAATGAAACAGGAATAAGCTTCTTTAATGGAGCAAGCAGGAACACGGGGTACGACCACTGTAGTTAGTTCTCTCTGTACGCTGTTGTATTGTTGTTGGATGAAATACGAAATCCAACCTGTTCAACAATGCTATTCCCCTCGCGCTCCTGCACCTTATTCTTTGATACAATAACGTATGTAGTATGTATGTACCTGAACCTGAACACGAAGGTATAGGTACACATGTCAGAGTTTGTTAATTCTCTTTTTTAAGACCAACCGTTCTCATTGCGAAGGACACTACTGAACCGTGAAGTAGAATTTCGAATGCATACTGTTATGAAGCGATGGATGGATGAAACGAGGAGCTTGTACACACATGAGTAGAGGGAGTAAAGCTAAGCCGAAACTTTTTGTTGTTAAAGATTCATCTGTAAGAGTAAAGGGAATGGAAGAAATACCTGTTCATTCCAATTCTTTTTCTTGGATTCAACTAATAAATATATAGGTATATCGCAAGGTGTATAGATTATTTTGAGATGGTGCATATTACTTTTTTGCTTTATAGGCACAATAAAAAAACTTACTTTATTCCTCCCTGTACTGGATCTGAAGTATGCAGACGAAGAAGAAAGAAAAAATTTAAGGTGCAATAACTTCTTCCCCTTTTCCTTTTTTTCTATTCAGCTGATGTAGCAAGTTGATATCGTTGTTGCGGAGAAGGAGTAGTTGAATACGCGCAAGAACGGCAGTAAGCCAAACGTATTTAGTATTATTATTACTGATATAAAGTATGTAGGTACGTAAATAACAAACGCTTACGAATTTCGTGTACTAGTCCCCATGCACAGCTTATAAATGTAAAGATGACGATGGAGATAGAGTCGCACAACAATCCGTTACAGCAAAACTTTGGAGAGTTCAAGAGAATATTTTACTCACTTTTTTGCCATATATTCACTAATACGTATTATTGCCGTTGTTGTTTTTCTTGTTCTATTGTTGATGTTTGTATTGTATAGTCATATTATCGTGTTATCAAAGTAGTTGCTTTTTCCACACTGGTACAGACACGAAAAGTTAGTAGGAATACAAAAAAAAACAAATCCAGAAAAACAGCACGCCCCTATACCTATCGCACTAGTTTCACAAGTGGTAGCAGTTGAAGAAAAACTGTTCCAGTCAACCGGGAGATGAAATTGAGGATAAGTACTACTACAATATAGCATGAAAATGGGGGTATTTTAGTTGGGTATGTATTGTTATTGTTACAATTTTTAGTACTATTACATTTGCAACAGTTCACACATTCTTTATAGGTACCAAGTCAAACTGGATTTCAGGATTGAATTAGGTTTCAATTGGATTGTACTACAACAACCATTGGCATTACGATATTATTTCCTTTCCAAAGAAAAACTTCTGCTATTCAGCCAGTCAGCATATTGCGTCTACTTTTAATATTTTTCGTATTGCTATTCTCCTTATGATTCCTTATTGCATTAATAGTTTCAATACGTACCACTTTCTTGTTTTATTGCATTTACTATCCATTTAAAAAAAAGAAAACCTACGCTTATTTTAATTCCCCTCTTTTATCCAAGTTTCACTTTAGCTAATATTTTAACACATTGCATATGATGATGATGATGATGATGAACAAGATTATTTAGAATGTAACTCTTTAAAAATATTACTTGCTTCACAACATGTATCTACCTATGTACTATGTACTATGTACGTCAGTAAGTAAGTATATCTTACAAACGAAGTGAATTAACATTAAACCACATTAAACACAAAAACGGTTACATGAATAAACAAGAGTACAATATATAAATACGAATATTATATCAAGAGTATTAGTAGATGTACGTGCTCATGTAGGCATGCATTCACATTGGAAAACACTGCGCCAGTTCGGCTAGTAAAGTTGATACATGTAAATTCTCAAATTTTCTCCATGCAATATAAAGTACAATACACACTAGCCTTTATTGTAATCAGATTACCTACATTAAGCCAAGTAAACAGTTTTTGTTTGCTGTTGTTAATCTTCATTTAACTACAATATAAGGGTGAAGGGTAGATAGTAGAGGAGAATTAATCCATAATAAGGCAGAGCATACCGCGCACAATCATGTAAACACGTAGGTGGGTAAACAAGTACATTTATTAATAGTTTCTTCTGTGCCCTTTTCTTTTCCTCTCACTGGAAGCCAATTTAGTGTTTCTAAAAGGAAACTAGAAAGAATCGCCTAGTTCCACTAGAAACATTGTTTCCGTCCTGTTGCTGTTATTAACATAGCACGGAGGCAGTAAAAACTGCAACTTTTTTTCTTGAGATCACAAATTTCAACGTGTACACAGAAAGAATTTTTTATGCAAAAACTCCAAAAGAATCTTCAAGTTCTTTCAAGGAAAATATTCGTAGGATATTTTTGGTATCATCGTCATCATAAACATTAGTGGTTCACATGATGTGAAAAACTTGCATGTGTATACCTAATAACACAAAGGAAAAAACTTGCACAAAAAAACAACCTGACACAGTGTGTTTGCTTGGAGAGGAATGCTAATGCGAAAAAAATTCAATGTCAAGTGAAACTTTTGTTAGGTTTGCGTATACACTCTTTTGTATTTGAATACCAGCACGGCATGGAAAGTTCACACGTTTTTCTCTAAAGAACACCATGCACACCTTTGCTGGTTGCTACTTTTTGACGGTTCCAAGATTGATTATAGTAAGCTGCTGTTAGAAAAATGGAATGGGAATTTCACTCATAACAGCCAACGTTTCAAGTTTTACATATCAAGTGGGAAAAAAGGTATGTAGGTATATATTTATACATCATATTGTGATAATGCGGATGAGGTAATAACGACATAACTTGTCGTTCCATTCTCTGCAACAATCTGCCAGGAGCCTGATTAATGATAAATAATTCGGGAAAAAACTTTTTGTATTTTCATCTCAACCGATCTGTCGGCAAAGATAAATTTTGGCACAACTATCTCTATTCTCTAAATATGGATTATGAACTGCTGATTCATAATGCGACTAATTTATATATATATATATATTTACTGACAGAATCACATGATTTGTTTATGCAATCAATTGTATACCTTGTAAGTTCATTCATGCGAATTTTCAACAAATACACTCACATACCTCTATTATTTTGCTGCAATTCTCAACACGTTAAGTTTGTAGTCGGCTGGCAACTGACCGCGGTCAAATAGGTGGTGAAACGCCGACAGCAAAGGAATTTATCCCTTTTGAGTGATTGAAGCGAAACAATAGACTGGGATAGAGAATGATGATGTTTCCACCTTTTTGGGACAGAGGAACGTATATATCTCTTTCTGACAAAGAGGGACGATAAGAGCGAGGTATGCAACCAACAACCAGAATACTTAACAGTGCCGTTTTGTGTTCGAATAACACTTTATTTTCACTCTCTTACAACAACAACAATCACTATCGTTTTGCTTGCTATTGCACAAGTTTCGTACTGTTACTGCTCAAATGTCATGCATACTTTACTTCAACACGAGGCGTTACAAGTCAGTATCACCTCCGAAAATGTAGATAGTGGGTACACCAACCGCTTCAGTTCAATCAACAACACTCCACAAACAGACAACAGTCAATGCTTAGCGCAAGTTTTTGTTAACTTTCATCTTTACTCGTCTCGGCTCCGGTTATTTTAGCATGTGTCTCGTAGTGTCTTCCTTCATCACACAACAATGCCTGACAATAATATTAATAGTAACAGCAAGGAATTCCTCAACAGACAACAACATGAAACAGGTATCCCCAGTGTTTGCTATTCTCTCTTACATGCGGTTAAACGTACCAAGCAAGAACTTAAAATGAATCCAATAATAAAAATGACGATACACGTTGAGTGCAGGCAGGTGAGTCAGTCAGGTATGTATCGTGGTCGTATCGGGCTATTCCATTATACTACCACAAAATATTCTTCCTTTACTTTTCACTCACACAAACACTGTAAAACAGACATTTACCACTCTTGTCCCTAGTCTATGGCTTGTTGATGATATTATTGAGTGGAAAGCTTGAGGCTTACAGGAGTAAGATTACTATTATATCAAATTTACTCACTTGGGATTATGCATGCAATCGCAAACCCACAATGCAATGTATCACCACTACCATCACCTCACCGAATAAAAAGCCCATCTATCTTTTTGTACAGTGAAAAAACGCCTTTGACAGAGAGGGAGTGAGACGTTGATTTCAGCAGCCCACCTGGCTCAATACTGAAAGGGAGTCTGAAGTTACTTGGTCCATATAAAATGCTGTTTTCTATGAGCTTCTTGCTGTACACAGACAGACACACACACTACTGAGCAAATAGCAGTAAGCAACAAACAAGGCAAACGGCATAGACTCACAGAGAGTGGTGGTGGTGTGGTAGTATGGTAATAGTAAGTGTTGGTAGTAGAGTTGGGATAATATGGATGTAGTATGCTTGAAACTTTATTTCAGCTTTTTTTGGGCTTGTTAGTGGTGTTCACTGTGATGACGATAGTAGTACTGCTGCTGTTATATGGACTGGCGGCTGGCTACTACCAGCACTGTGATGCTTCTTTCCACAGTGAAATTGAAGGCTCTTTCTTCTGTTGAGGATGAGAAGCAGCCCAGAAAGAATGCACTCAAATCCACTGCACTGCACGACCGCATACAAAGTTGTTCATGTCAGAACGTTGTTAAAGAGAATCTGAAGGCACATGGCCTATGGATACAAAAAAGAGAGGCAGAGACGTTCGGAAAGAGAACACATGGAAAAATGCTTTGGCTAACCCTTTTAAGAGAAGTACACGAGTTTGTTTTATTATATCCTCGCATTTCATTTGGTGGAGTTCATGTTTGTATCCCTGAGTATATGTGTAGTATAAAATTAATGGGAAAGGAATCTACTTACTTGACTGTGTGCAGTTGGACGTTTATAAGGACTTGTGAGGAGCCGAGTGAAGTGGTTGGAAGGAGATGAAATGAGCGTAAGAATTTCAGCGAGTTTCTTGAACACAGAGCATCATCTCATCATCATCATCATCGTTCACAACAACAAAGCATCTTGGCGTTATTATATAGATATTATGAAGAATCAACGAGAGTGAAAAGAATAAAACGGTATGAGTTCAGGATGCCAAGGGCTCTTTTGCTTTTGAAATGTACACCATGCACAGCGTCAACCGCAATGTCCGCAACACTGCGATATGGATTGTGTGTGTGTTAGCGAGTCAACTAAAATGTACAATAAAATGATACAGAATGAATGTGATAGTTTTGCGCCCCGGCTCTATGATGATGACGACGGCTATACGATACAATGCAAGAGAGAGAGGCAGGCTACCAAAATGGAAAGAACAATGCGAAAACTAGATGTAAAAGCGTGCATACCAGTGAAGACACACAATGTCAGTCAATGGACCATTTGATGTATCATGGTCGTTCAAAATGTTGTTAAAGTTGATATTTGGAACTGCCTCCTTTTGTTACTGCCATTGCTTTGTTGATATTGGGTTAAAACTGTATGAGGTTTAAAGAGAAAATGGAATTAGGTACGCTACTACTACCACAGCTATTTGCAGGAGCAGTGGCAACCAAACTACATACACTTCCACCACACCGTTTTCAAATTGAATGTCTATACGATACAACGTTCATTTGTATTTGCTGAGGCGGATCTTTTTACATTCGTCTCGTTTTTACTAGTGCCAACGTCAGCAACAAAAGGAGCCTCCTTTTAATTTGCTTCAGAGAAAATAATTTGAAGAGGAATAGTTGATAATAGCAAAAGACAAAGTACACTATATCATGCCACTAGAACTAGTACGTAGTATGTTCACGGAGATAATTTCTTTTTCAACGAGTAAAACACATATGCGTATGTACTACTACTACGTTTTATATGAGATTTTTTCTGATATCACAAGCAAATTTGCTTTAAATTGGTACAGTAAGCTACTTTATATACTGAGAATGACAAAGCAGACGGTTGTGTTGTGAATGTAAGTCAAAGATGTAAAGCGTCACATGAAAAAGTTTAATGGTCGAGTCAAAAAAAAAATCCTGTAAATGTGCTCGGAAATGAACCATCAGCGGCACACATTGTTATCATCATGACGTGTTTACGCTGAAGTGATGACAAAAGCAGTCGTAATCGTCGTTTCAAGCTGTA
>JAHZNB010007860.1:0-10313 GCA_027744295.1 Callyntrura guangdongensis | reverse complement strand
AGAATTTTACAATTACAATACAATATCTTTACCTTAACCAAAGTTATTCAAACCTGAGATTTTTTGAGTTTTACACTCAAACATTCTTCAGCTTGGCGGCTACAATCTCGTTCTGTACGCCATGTGTTCTTGTCTGTATTTCTGTTACGGTGCAAAAGTTTCTCTATAGTTTTGCTATAAAGTCTCAAAATGGATCTTGAGACTAAGAATTTAAAAACTTAGTCAAACGTGAACGGAGAGAAAAACTGAAATTTAAAAATACAACAAATGTTCTAGATTTTGAAAGAGAAGAGTTAAAATACAGGGGCGTATGATTCACTTTTTTAAACAATTTTATTTTAATTTTAGTAATGAATTGAAGTGTAGATATAGACATACAGACCAAAATTGGAACTCGACATGTCATATAGTATTAAGTGTGTGCAAATGTAACGTGAAGGTACATCAATAGAAGTAAGGATTATTAATGTAGAAGAAGGAGAGGTTTGATACACGTAAATGAGCCGCAATCTTTCATTGCTTTCGATAAATAGTATAGGTACAGTCGAATAAGAAAAAGAATGTCAAGATTATAGCATTATCTGGGCAGTTCAGAAACAAAAACCGAAAGACAATGTATGCAGCTTTTAGTTAAACGTAATGTAATGTAACCCTATTGGGTCTAGCTCGTGGAATCTAACATGCATTATCTAGTCGAGATTTAAACTAAAGAGATATTTGCGAGAGAAATATTATATAAAGTCCACCGTAAAAATTATATAAACTAGACTTTATATAAAATTAATTTACACAATTTTCTAAATTTACAAATCAACAATTTATCATACATATAAAGCTCAATTGTCCGGCTCTCCGTGACCTGAGACTCCTTATTTTACAGCTTTTCACCAGTTAACCTTAAATTTGGCACAGACACTCTTGACACCATTGCCGAATGCCTCAGAAAAATTCAGGCCACAACTATCCCATGGGGTAAAATTTGGTGTCAAATTTCTACCATGCCCAAATAAGCTCAAGTTCGGTATATATGTAGGTGCGTTGTATGTACCAAAGCTACTATATCGATTTGGTATTTGGATTAGATGACCCCTGCGACCTCTGATGGTCAACTAAGGTCAAATGTTGAAATACATCCAAATGAGCTCAAACTCGGCATTTAGGTGCATCTTATGTACTTAAACGACTATGTCGATTAACATTGAAATTTTTATAATTATAAAAGTAAGTGATTTATAAATAGATGGAGGGGAATAATAAATAGGTGCAGTTCACAAATGGATGTGATTTATAATTTATAAAGATGGAGTTTTAAATGGTAGGAAATTATAAATATATGGAGTCACAAATAGAGAGGAATTATAAACAGATGGAAGTATAAGTGGCCAGCGTCTTTATCACACCATCACAACCCCCGTCATTAGCTTAACCATTGTATTCACAGGCGGCAGAATCAGGCCAGCCAATAAAGCCACATTTTTTTAGCCGACAAGCCGATTGTTTTTGAGCCAAAGATCCGACTTTTTTGAGCCGATAATTCTATTTTTTTGGACGATAACCCGACTTTTTTTAGCCAAAGATTTTTTTGAACTTTGGCGCTTTTTTAAGTTAAGTTTTTCAGCGTTTCTGTAATTTTAATCATGCGATATTGGCGTTTTCTAGAAATTAAATGCTTTTGAAATTAACAGGTATTTCTAGTTCACAAATATTGGTCCTACAAAAATTCTATTGCTTGGCTTAATAAATTTGCACTGCATCAGAACTGCATCTGCATTGTATGTTCAACGCTGTATGTGGATGCTTAACCGGAAGTTGACGAACCACCAATGTAGCTACATCTGTCCATCCTCACTTTTTCTACATAGCACTTAAATTGCTTCGTTAGACTTTAACGTTATACGACATACCTTTTAGGTACGTATTAATAAAGTTTCTCATCAGAAAAGCTATTCGAAAAATTTTAAATTATGAACTGATGTATATCTTTCAACGTAATATGTTTAGCACTTTTATTTTTTGGAGGCTATCCTGCTGTACGTTGGTCTATTTTAACCAAATTTGACCAAACTCGCATCAATTTAACTTCAAAAAGTCTACACCTTGAACATATTAGGTATGCATAGGCGAACATATTACATAGCGTGTATAATATTGTTTTTGCCAGCGCAGGTTACTGTTTCAATCTAAAACTAAACATTATTAAGCATATAATGTTTGGTCTGCAGATATTTTAATGTGTCCATAGGTGCTACAAATTATGTGGATAATGAGATACGATGAGTACATATACACGTCTGCAGAGTAAAAATGTTCAAGAAGGAGTTATTATTCCAAGTAAATATTACAAATATAGCCGTTATTCAACTTACATATAGCCAAGAAGGCTTTAAAATTACACAATAAACACAGGAAAAAATATTTATACAACGTATAAACAGTTTGAATTAACGTTTTGACTTACTAATTTCGCAAAACTGGATAAGTTGTTACTGTTCGTCTCTTCCTCCAATTAACTGCCTTTCAACCCATTTGACATGAATACGTAAGAATTCTTAAAACCAGGGTTTTGTTTTCTCCTACGAATATCATCGTTGCCATTGTTATACCAGACAGAAGCAGAGAAAATATTATCATGATATTGCTTTGCATAGTGACTGGTTTGGGTGACGTAACGATACTCTAAAACGTTATAGACTAGTATATTTATGACTAAGAGGAAAGTGACTAATCTTATTAGTCTAAAAAATAAGTTATCAATAGTCTAATCCATTCCTAGTCGAAATTTAAGTATTCTAAATAAAATTTTGATTAAAATCAATGTGACTAATTTAAATAATATACCAATTTTCTTTACTATTATTCGTATAACTTTCATTTTTCCTTTTGCTTCTGCATTTTAACTGAGAAAATAGTTCCATATAGTTTTATTTTGCAATTCTCTATTGCCTACTCAACTGACGAGGTATGGATTCTCGTTGTCTTGACTTATTTTTCTATTACCCCTTAAAATTAAGACTTTCAATGAAATTGATTTGTGGTCTACAATATTCACTTGCTTTTTCAGTAAATATACTGCTGAAATTAGCTGTAGACTAAAAATGCTGTAGATACAACATGCTTTAGATTATATACATCGTAGGTACAACTTGCTGTAGACAATACCTGATGTAGACTGAAATTGGTAGACTAAATATATATGTAGACTAAACTTTATTTAGTCACCTTCCTCGTAGTCGTAAATATACTAGTATATAACGTTTAAGTATATCGATACTAGATCCTACGTACCATTGCAGTTCTCTTTCAAAAACAAACTTTCCATTGCCGTTGACAGAGACTCCTACCATACGAAGAGATGGTCTGGAATTATAATTAAACTTGCCTTAATCAGCGGAACTATAACCTCAGAGAAGTTGGGTAGTTGAGAGGTAACATAGGGATGCATTCGCGAGTAGTTGTATGCTTTGTCTACACTTGTTACCGGAAATACAAAACTTCTCGTAAATAATTTTAAATCATTTTCTGTTACTACAAACGTTTCTCCATTTTTTGTGTCTAGCATGTGACCGTTTAAATCCGTTACTAAATGATAAAGCATTAAATTTTGTTTTGTGTTTTTAATTCGTAATGATTCAATACAACTGTAACCGATAAACTTATCTCGAATCAGCTGATCCATTGATTCGTAGTGAAATAGAGCCCTGTCCGTAATCATGTTGTGGACATTCGAGTTTATGTAGGCATTACTTAACACTAACACTAAACCACAAAGAAGGAATATAAGAAACAAAACTCGAATCGGTACAAAAACTCAACTAGCTTCTCTGCTCATTTAAGGATATTGTATCTTTAATTATCTGTGGCGTATATATAATTCATGTTGACTGTGAACTGGTGTACATTGGAGAAACCAAAAGTCTGGACCAAAGAAAACGTAATCATGATGGTGACATTCGTCACCTATGTGTAGATCAATCTGCTCTAGCACAACACAAGTTTGAAAATATGGATCACAACTTCAGTCTGGGCTCTATTGTCCTTTGTTATGAAAAACGCTGGTTCCAGAGAATCTTCAAAGAAGCGATTTTTATTCATAAAAATCCCAACAACCTCAATAGGAATTCTGGACACGACACACGCTCATGGATACATCTTGCAATCAACTTAATATAGTTTAGCAAACTTCAAATATTTATTTATGTTAACATTTCAATCTTTTCCATATTTGTATTCTTCACTTATTTTACACGTTTGCTCATTTCTCGATTATACTCTTGACAAAGCCAACAGATAGTTGGCGAAAGCTTGGGTTATCAAAAATAATTCTGCCTCATTAGCTATAAAAAGAACAATATAATATACATCTCAATCCAAAACTATTCTTAACCGAATAATTTTTTTTAGAAGAATACGAAGCGTTGTTTTTAATTAATTCACAATGTAGAATCAGCGGCACGACCAAAACACATTTATCGGTGTATACAAGAGTAAGTGTAGTTCGTCAGTTTGTGGTAAATCATTACAAGCTGTTGTCCCAAAAAATAAATTATTTTAAATAGAAATTAAGAAATCATAATATTCGCAATATAATACGAATTGATTTAACTGAAATGAAAAATCCCAGAAACCTGAAATAGTCTTTTGGAAGGTCGACAGAGGTAAATGTTTACTGTATCTTTTAAATTTCATTTAAATAATTTTTTTTGCGAGTTAAAACTATTTGTTAGCAAATGACACAATTTCGTCTTTTAATTACACCTTGACTATTCCAACCATACTTCCCACATGACTTTCTAATTAACAAATCAAGCGTCTCTTTTTTCAATACTTTGATGGGTTGGTCAAATTCCACAGTATCAAAAAGAGTTTCACCAAACATATTCCTTGCATTAACATCAGCCCCGGCTTCTAGTAAAACTTGAACACATTCGTGAGTCACGTTCAGGTCAACGGAAAAGTCTTCATTTACGTATATGGCCTGCATCAGTGGCGACAGGCCAATGTCTGAGAAGTGATTAACGTCGGCTCCCACCGATACAAGGTACTCAATGCTGGTCAATGATTTACAAAATGCTGCAGCAGTCAAAATCGTGTTATTTTTACTGTCAGCCAAGTTTACATTATTGAAAATTTCTACGGTGGCTTTTACCATTTCTGGTGCATATTTACTAAAAACAACAGCACTCATATAAGTGTCTCGATATTCATCAAAAGACACCTTGTGAAAGTCATGTATTTTTCTAAAGGATTCTGGAGTTAATTTTGAATTAACTAAGACTGTTTCTAAGCCGCAGTGTCCATCAAGATTTTTTTTGAACAACAACTCCAACAGACACTTTTCCGCTAGATAATCTACAAGTTCATCTAAATCTACTGTCGAGAAACGTGTTACAACGTCTCCAATAAAACTGGTTGCGTCAAATGATGACCCGGTACAAGCTCCCAACTCAATCAAATGCTTAAACAATTTAACGTGAATACCTGGTGCTGTCAAGGCTGTAAACTTTATCTTCCTCTCATTCACAACATCAAATAAAGGCTCATCCAAAATAGTTTTGTTAATACTTTGTAATAAAAACGGAAGCATTTCCATTTTTTGTTTAATAACCTGCATAGGTTGTAAAATGCTTTGCTTTACGCAATAATATACCAAATGTTTAGACATCGAAGTTATGTCTGTTCCGTACTTGCTAATCAAGTATTCCACTAGATGATAATTTCCATGCTCCACTGCTTTGTGCAGCGGAGTTAATGCATCTTCTGAATGCTCAAGAATGCCGAAGTACAGCTGGAGAAGACTTGTTTGGAAAAGTGATACAACAAACTGACCAATTGTTTGGAAAAGCCATACATCATGACGAGTCGCTGCCAGTATCGCAGAGGTCCAGTTGTAGTCCAGCATATCTGAAGAGTCTACTGTATAAACAGAAAACGCTACAAGTAATTTCAAGATGCATTGGTACCCCATCTCACCACAAGTACTGATATTTTCATAAAACCAGGTAGCACTTGTGGATTGCATTACATTGGTGTATAAATACTGTTCAACGAACTGAAAGAATTTTAGTGCAATTTTGTCGAAGTTGGGAGATGCATCTTCATGACTAAGAAAGGCGTTTATAAAGTGGACAATTGTGGGATGCCGGTAGCTTCGCCTTTGGACCGATGGAATGTTTAACAATTTCTCTGAAATTAAACAAAAATTGTATTCCTAATATTTGCGTATTGCGTTGTTTATTTATAATTATCTAAATAATATCTTAGTCCAGCAATATTTTGAATTGGGAAAATAAAGTCCGAAAAAGCCTCGACTTACTGCAAATATCCAACGGCCACTTCATTTCATATTGGAGCGTATTCACTAGCGATAAATATGTTGGAGTATTTGGATTTGTATTAAAATGAAACCAACAATGTATTAAATTTTGCGCGTATTTTTGATTACTTCCTCCAAAAAACCGTACAGGTAAATCAGTGTAATACAAAACGGCCATCTTTTCAAATTCTTCTTTAATTAGAAGCCAAAGTGAAGAGTACCGCAAGACGGTGACAAACTCGTCCCTTAGATTTTCTGACGGGGTTTAAAACATCATTAGATCAATAAAATGGCATTGGGACAAATGTTTTATCTATTCAAAGTAGATCATTTTAAAATTCAAATACAGCAACACCTACCAGAGTATCCAAGATCACACGAAATGGTAGTCGAAGTCAGAACAGCGTCAAATAGGAATTGAATGAGTATAGTCCCCGACTTTTTAGAACATTTTCCCAAAAGTGCTGAAACCACAAACTCGCCCACCAGATATTCAGCAAAAGTTCTGTGTACGAAGTCAGGTGGATTTACATCTTGTAGGATGCCAACGGACATCAACATGTTCGAGTCAACATCTTTGCTCCCGGAGTCAGCTGGCCCCAAGAATTCTCTGAGTTGGTCAACCCACGTAGGAAAAAGTAGTTGAATAGCGGCTTTCCAGTGAGCTTGTTTTACAGAGGCTTTTTCCGTTCCCAACACTTTGTTAAATCTGAAGGTCATAAACTTTTGATACAAATCATTTACTGTTTTCATTACGTTTGGTTCTCCGGTATTTGTTAAGTAGCTCGTGATGTATCTTTGTGCCTCAGCTGAGTTTACTTCGGCCAACATGTAACATTTTATTGGAAGCCCGGCAAAGTCATTTCCGTCTTTACTGTCACCGATTATATCATTGGACTGAATGTCCTGGACAAAGTCATCGACAAACTCTTTTAATCGTGAAGTGTTTTCGCAGTCAAGGGTATTCGTCCAGTAGCGAGTGAAAAAGTTTTTTTGATCCGATATCGTGAATGGGTGGATGTTCCAACTGATAACCCCTATCGTTTGTTCAAGCTTATCTCGCATATACGTCCTGGTCGTAATAAATGCTCGCAGGTTATCCGACTGTGAGAGGAGCTTAACCATTTGCTCGGCACGTGTAATGTGCGAGGACGGAATTTCGTCAAAGCCGTCCAGGAATATTTCGAATTGGGCTGCTTTGCA
This sequence comes from Callyntrura guangdongensis, assembly GCA_027744295.1. Classification (NCBI taxonomy): domain Eukaryota; kingdom Metazoa; phylum Arthropoda; class Collembola; order Entomobryomorpha; family Paronellidae; genus Callyntrura; species Callyntrura guangdongensis. The sequence continues at coordinate 2,797 of JAHZNB010007860.1, read as the reverse complement.
GTTCATTAACTCAAATAAAATTTCTTGGCCGAGTGGAATGCAGGTAAAACATTTTGCCAAACTTCGCTTCACAAATGGTAAATTAAAAATTTCTTCGGTGTAGTATTCGATGAATGGAAACAGTTTTTGAAAATATATTTTGAGGATGTAACGTTTCGGATAGCATTCAGCAACTCGTCGGGATATTTCTGAAAGTAGTACGGTTTTTCCCATTCCGGGAGAATCTGCGATAGCTATTGGCCGGGTGTTAAAATCAGTCAGTTTTTGAGTAACCATGACGTCTTCGGGAATCTCTTCAGTATTGCTCATCAAGTACTTGCGAACCACATTTATAGATCCCATCGTAGTTGTCCAATAAAAGTTATCCTTTTCATACATTATGCGATGTATGGGGGCTTGTATTTTCTTACACAGTAACACATAATCACTGTCGCACTCCAAAAGAATGAAACGGACCGATATTTTCTTCACCTGATTCCCAGACAAATCCGTTCGTTCCGGAGAAGCAAAGGAGGACAGTTGGTTTCGTTGCATTCCTTGGATGACAAATATATCCGCACATTTAGCCTTGAAAATTTCCGGATCCAGCTGACGCTGTAAGGTGAGGGTCCGCTCTACATAGTACGGAAGTGGTTTTTCACTTTCGTCATTGTCCAGCGTCAGGAGAACTCTGTCTAGCGTCCTTCTTAGAAAATCTTCTTTAAGGAAACGAATTAGAACTTTGTTCATTTTGGAAGAGCCAACACTCTTCTGAATTTCGGACAAGGTTGTAGTTTGACCTAGAACTTGAACAGGTAATTGTAGGACGTCCATTTTGGTTTTATCGTCAAGGTCGTTCCAAGTCACTGCTTTACTTTTAATAATTTTTCGCAACGAATCTAAAAAAATTTGAGTTGTGTTGTCAAAATGTTGTACTTATGTTTACCTGACGTAAACAATTTATTTTATTCGCTCTAGAAATCATAGTTAAATTTTTTGGTATTGTACCAGCTACATCCTGCCATCCACATTGCTCCTCACAAAGCGACAGTAAGGTCACTAACGTCGCGTTTCTTCCCTTTTTTGATCTCCAGTCAACCAAAATATCTTCAATCACGTCTATCTTGCTTGTCTTGTCAAGAAGCAAGTCGTTGTGCAACTTTTTGATTTTGACCTGATTAGTTCCAAGTACTCTGCCAAATTTTTTCCAGTCATCCTGTACCGCCGCCGAGGCAGATGTAGTTTCAATGATAGCTAACACCTCAGAAATTGTGCATCCTTAGCAACAAACAATTTTGATTTAAAGTATTTTTAATATTCTTTTATGCGAAATGAACAGTCAATTTCGTTGTTCAACTACCTTCATCTCCCACTCTCAAATTTGTCATTGTAAGAAAATTAAAGAGTCTCAGGTAACAACTAATGATAATATAGTACGTTTTGGACAAGTCGGTTTTTACGTTGATGTCTCAACTTAATTTTTAACAATAACGCAGGTGAAACAAAATTTCCACTCAACGCAGTCGAAACAACGACTAATATCGTTGATCTTATATACCACTACCCCAACCCCACATTTACGTGCATATTTATTACATTTGTATAGTGTAGGAACCTTGTACACGTGTACACGCGTGTAATTTACTCGTGTATAAGATTATGTACAACCAAAACACAACCCAAATACTGTGTGCACAAAACAATACAGATTCAGATTTTGAAACACGACACAAACACGAATAGTACACGCGTGTACAAACTATTTTGTGATTTACAATTTTGATATATATGATGGTAATAAACGGAACTTTACGCTCTGATTGCTCTAATTTAGATACACATGTTATGTTGTTATACATATGTTATAGATCTACTCAGCCTATAAAAACTTCGTTATTGAAAAAAATTTAATACAGCAAAAACGGACCAATTGTACTTCAACCGTAATACTAGGATAATACTACTTTAGTATTTGGTAGTGTGGGAATCGTGTACACGTAAACACGTGTACACGCGTGTAATTTACCCGTGTACAAGATCGTGTACACCCGAAACACGAAACGAGTCTGAGAAGTCTTTTTGGCCCAGGAATCCTTTGGCTAACGTATTTTTTTTGCCTTAGTCTACTGTAGTAATTTTTGGTTAAACTGGACAATGAATGGTGATTTTTGTTTGTAATTTAAATATTCTTTCTAATGAGACTTAATGAATGAATTGTTTGTCTTGTAAGGATTTGCCAACAAAACTTGGCATACTTGGTAACGGTTGGACAAATTTTTCAGACTAAACTTGTTTCCTAAACTCTTTCCAAATATCATCTTCACGGTTGGCAAATTTAGTCGCAATTGGTTCAGGAATTTCGGAATTGGAAGAAGTTATAAGGAAACTGAGACAAAAAGACATTCACTTATAAGGAAACCGATTTATTCATAAATTGCTTAACTAAAGTTGTTGCACTTGGGACCGTACATATCAAGGGCGTAGCCAGATCACAAATTTGGGGGGCACAGCATAAAAAATAATGGGCACGGGGAATCTCGCGAAGGGGAAAAAATATTTCGGGAATATTTCGTGGGAATGTTCAATTTGGCGCTTATATGTGAAACAAACCTGTCGTCAAAATATCGCATAAATGATCTTTTCCTTAGTTAAAATTTCTAACATAGTCAGTGGAAAATCAAAAACATGTCTATCTGGTTAACAATATCTCTTTGAAGCATTAGCCTGAAAAACGGGTCCATTGATATGACGTTCTGGACTTCTGATGATAATATGTTATTCCACTAATGTGGGGCTTCTAAGAAAGAATGATTAATCA
>JAHZNB010007859.1:0-10043 GCA_027744295.1 Callyntrura guangdongensis | reverse complement strand
TATAAATATATATGTCCAGAGAGAGATACTTTAAAAACAATACCATACATTTATTTAAAACGGTGAGGAATTTAAAGGACTACCATATTATTATTTTCGTGGCTAATAGTACCTCATGATTCCGATTCTCTCTACCAATTTCGGCTCGCGGCCCGCATTATCTACGTGTAATTAATCTACATCTTATGGGTCAAACTCTTACTCAAGGTCAGTTTTTTGATGAAGTAGTGTAACGATTGAGAGGAGAAAGGCTGATTAACTATTGAAAACATTAACTTTTAAAATTGATCTGGATACTGTCTAGATAGTATTGTCTCGCATTACCCCGTTTCCCAAATTGCAGTATCACATTTTTTTAGTTTTTGAGAGTCAAGAATACTCGGAATTGAATGTGCCGTGGCTAAAGTTAGCCATAATTTTTTAACACAGTAGTCCTTCTACTCATAAACATCCGTCCATAAAAGACAACTCTTTACAAATTTCCTCATTTGTTCTCAAAGAAACCCAACCTTAATTACCAACGTTTTCAAAACCAATTTAACTTAAAACTGAATTTTCTCTAAAAAATCCGAAAATGACAAATCTTACTCCGTCACTAACACTGGTCCCAAAATGAGAAAATATGGTATTGTCACACCACATACGTCTACTTTTCGAGAGCCAAAAGTGCTCTGAATGTTCCTCGGCTAAAACTTTTCAGGATTTTTAATACGGTAATCCGCTTAATCACAAACATCCGTCCATAACTACAACTTAATGGCATTCGACTCTTTGCAAATTTCCTCACTTCTTTGTAAATTCTTTTATTACCGCAAAAGTCCTTTCGGTGTACCATCGTTTGCAAAACCAATTTTCCCAAGAAATGAATTTTACCCAACAACCCAAAAATGATCATACTTGCTCCTCCACTCATCACCGGTCCCAAACTAACAAGCACTCCGATCATAAAAGGATTCATGACGTGCCAGTGGCGAATAATAGAAACGTTACAAAACAATACCAGATTAGTTAGGATGGCGTTAAATGGTACTATAAAAATAGAAAAAATATCAAGGAACACCGTGTGAAGAATTTCAAACTGGACGTAAACTTGTTTAAACTCTTCCCACCGGTGAAATGGCAGTCTGTCAGTTTTATCGGAAACATGACATCTCTTTCGGATCAGTGCTTGGGTAAATGGTCTGCCATCATCAGAAATCAGTTCCAATAGAAGGAGCCATGTGTAACGACCATTCAACAAGAGTATATTCATTAGCGCTATTACTAGACGCCAGCCAGCAAGAACTGCAAGGGGATATTGAACAGAAATCCAAATCCGACAACAGTGGCTAAGGAGACTATCCCGGGATAGTACTGAAGTAGGGTATGCCGACCAATACGGGTACACCCAACAATGGAATCCAACAAAAACAGCAAACCACGGAATGATATTTCCCATCACGCGGAGAAGCATGTCAAAGTATTTGTTTCTGAAGTCAGAGTTAACGTCTGTTCCGTCCAAATACTTTTCTGTACATAAAAGAAATAAAAATTAAAAAGAGATGCTTAATTTCGAATTACTTGCAATTTAGTGGTATTAAAGGTGAGCAATTAATGTGTTAGCAATTACTTTGAATTATGTCCAAAAATTGAGGCCATGCCGTAATATAACTGGCGACTTGGTTCGATTTACGAGTCATTTGAAATAAGACTGCACAGAAAGTTACTGAATAAAGAAAAATGACGTACAAATACACAAATTCCAAAGTATCTTCGCTTCCACTAACTGGTTGTTTTTCATAACGGTTTCGGTAGAAATACCAGCTTAGTTGAACAATGGTGTATATGGTGTACATGTAAATTAGCATGGAAAAGAGAGTCAATCTTTTCAGAAGCGAAGACTTAACCACAAATTTTCGTTGCTCGTTATTCCAGTCACAAGGAAAAACGCAAAATACCGCCGCGTTGTGAACGTGAGAATGAAATATTTTATGAAAGTTGTCACTTAGCATTTTGTATGCTAACGATTTTTGTAAAATCTTACTTATTTTTAAACCAGTTTAATGATTTTATTGTCCATATTATAGCATCATCCAAGATATTGTGCAATTTGTGCATATCGTACAGTAGTACTCTACGTAAATTGAGTTATAAATTGAATTCGAAAAGTGGAAACAATTTCGGTGCATTGAAAGCTGGAAATAAGTGATATATGAAGTGCTTTTGTCCGGAAACTCGAATTGTGTACCTTACGCTTATAGTATAGTTTATATACTAATACTAACGTTAAATATTTCTGACATTGAAAATTACATATAGTGGGTTGAAATATCATTCTGCCGTTTACAATTATGAAGCACAAAGGGGAACAAAAATAATTTAACGTCAATTTTTGTTGTTGTGCCACTGTATGTAATTTGGTAATTTTTTGTGACGAGAAACATGTTGACATTTTCTTACAAATAACGTACATAGCAACATCATGTTTATATCAATGCTTTAAAATATATCCCATAATTGAAAATAACAGTGGGGAATGACTTTAATTTTAAAATTAAGATATGTATACCTACTTAAATTATTATCATACTAGGCAATTCAGGCTCGTAAAAGTATCACTTATCCTTTCCACCAATTTCAATTTCAGTTTTTACTTTTGTAACCAATAATTACGTTTTTATGATGTAGAACAGTATACTAGATGGTAGTTATTAGTATAAGTAGAGAGAGATAATTTTTTTTACAAAAACCGAGAAATGAGGGACATGCCAAACATGGCTACTTGCAGGCTTCGTGATAGTCAGCGCAATATGGAAGATATACTTGATTAATTACATGTCGGGCCGGAATGACGACACCTTTATAGCCTATCACGAAAGAGGGAGGATTGGGCCTAGCTGTAACTACATGAAAAATTACCGATGAGTTGTTATTTCCTCAAAGTGCCCCACATTACCTGTGCCTGTGGGATCCTGCATGACTTTTTTTTATTCTATACAGCTTAGCTTGTAATTATTAGTTACCTCTTGCATTGCGTCGGCAAACAATTAAAAAGAAACCGCGTTGCAGACAAAACCTCCCCATATTTGCACCCGCGTCCCTGCCCACGTGGTTAAAACATCCCATATTCATTTTCACAATGGCGCAGGACCTCGTAAATTTTCGAAACCACGCATTCCTCAAAAACGGCTCTTGTCTCCAAAAAACCCTTACAATTTTTGTGGAATACAGCCTCACATAACTACACATTTCCAGCACGACTGCTGCATAAAAGAATGCAATAAAAGCGACAATCGGAAGAGCCACAAAACTGGAAGTGGGAATCTCTCCGTGCAGTTCAATTGTGCCAAACAATCCGCAAATTGTAACTATGGTACAAACAAATTGCAAGTTGGGCAGGAGGAACATTTGGAAGCAGTGATTAAATTGTCGGGTGAGTAGTTGTGTTTGACGGTACACCTTCGCCTGTTGTTCCATCTCGCTTTTCAAATATAATGGAATCCTCTCTTGGGAGCTGAGTACAGTCCTGAAAAAAATTGTGAAGAAAAACTGAGTTCGGAAAAAAATTAAAATACCACAAAAAAATTGAAGTGGTTAATAAATTGCTCCCTTTGTACCGTCGTTTTAGTATAAGTGACAGCACTTTGATAAGATATTCAATAAGATACATCGGCATTATTATACCGACTCCACTGGCCATGAATATAAGTAACAACAGGAACGCCTCCACCATATACGTTATTAGCCGTTGTCCCGTCGAAATGGTATCCGGCTGCTGACAATCAAGGCACAGTACTAACATTATTTGAGAGGAACATGGTTTAAAGAGGAAAAAGATCGGCAAAACTAGAGCAATGACAATGGTGCTAGGGAACATGATATTCGCTAAAAGATTGGAATAAGTTGTTCCTAACACTGGTCAAGAATGAAAGAAAAATTCACAAGTATTATTTCTCTTGAAGGTCAAGGTGAACGAAACGTTTTCAAAATAAATTGTAAATTTAACCTACATTTGGAATTACTCCTGGCAAAGTCCTGAACTAAATTTAGCAACCCACACATTTCTTCTTGTTTGCTGTAATACGTCAGCGTGATCAAGGTTCCTCCCATGGATGGCATAAGCCAAAGGGTAAATAGAAGAATAGAATCCATGTCCATTTTCCAAACAGCCGGAATTCTTATCAACTTGAAGATGAAGTTGACCAGCATTAAAAATCGCCACATGTACCACTTTCGTAATTTTTTACGATTTTTCACAAGGATTAGTTGATTCGTAGGAGAATCCCAATCGAAGGAGGACATGGATAATTTCGAGACTATTTTCAGGTGTAATTTTAGACAAGAGAAGGAAACTCCCAAAAGTTTTCTTTTGTTTAATATCATTTTTTCCTGATGGTTGTGGCAGCAAGTGAAAATTAACCGGAAAGCGGCTACAGTGAACCTGGTAATAATGAGGGGGTTAGAAGCAGAGTAAAATAACCTACATTACTAGGTAATTTATCTGCAATCTCCAGCACCTTGTCACCTGTCACAGTTGTCAAAATCCATTACCAGCTTTATTTAATGTCGCGATACGAAAACATTTCCCAATCAAGTTTTAGAAATAGTTGAGTAGATTTAATTTACTTGAACCTAAATGTTTAAGTAACTTCCTCATTGTCGTCAATGTTCAAAACTGTGTACATATATGTACATGTATATTTTAGTTTACTAAGTCGCATAGTCACACGTAAACAAGTCAACGTATTGGTCAACGTAGATATTTTTAATATACGATATAAGATATAATATCCTGAAAAACAAACCAGAACAGAAACATTATAAAACAGCAGCAGTCAGACAAAACTTTCTTAATGATTAATTAAACACCATGTAGTATAACGCTTATTATGACGCGTTAGAATTCCGAATTGACAACTGTCAGCCGATAAGCATTTTAAGGGGAGTAGTTTTATACATAGCATAACTATACATAGCATTTCATGTCGCTCGATCAATAGTTGACAAACAAACAATACGACGATACGACAACTTTCAAAAACAAAGATGCATCTGTGCTTAATTACAAAATATATGTTTACTCGTAAGTAGTAGCTACAGAAAGAAGGACAGCTGGCTGGCTGGCAAATTGACATTTCTATTTTCACAATTTTATTTTCTTGCCAAGAGTAAATAATTTCATTTATTACTTATCATGATGTGAAATGAACGAACTTCAACATTTGCACAGTTGCTTTGTTTAATAGGTGATGATGATGGTTAATTATACCGTTGTACACTGATCAACAACCAATTCCTTCATTTTTCCAGCAATCTCTTCGTAATCCTTACTGGGTTTCTTAGGCTCCTCCTGTTTGTTAAGTTCCTCCAAATGACTGGCTTCTTGCAATTTCAAGATATCCACAACAGTGTTTTCAGTCCTATCCTGAGGAACTTGAATACCGAGCACATGATATCCAGTATTTTTCACCTGAACCGCCAGTTTCCACAGGGACCACCCATTAAGCGTCACGGGCCTGTTGGGGTCACTGGACCACAGTCGTAATTTCAGCATCATCCTGCATCCTAATATGCCATGGGAAACTACCAGAATCGTTTGGGGTTCGGCACTTGTTCGTATATCTTCAAAAAGATCCTCCAAAAAGCTATCAATTCGGGCCTCCAATTCCTTTACTGGTTCTCCCCCGGAGACTTCAAAGTCGAGCATTTTAGTTCCGTTTTTCTGGACATCTTCAAACAAGGCATGAAATAAATCACTCATAGGACGGTTTTCAAACTCCCCCATTTCTCGTTCCCGAAGACGGGGATCCAGTTGTAACTCTGGAGGAGGTGTCTTCAGCTCTGCTAGGATGCCGGATGCAGTATCTCGAGCTCGGGGGAAGGTACTGGTGTACGCTTTGGTGAATGTTACGTTTTGCAAGTGCTTCCCCAGTAAGCTTGCCTTTGAAAATGTGGTGGTTATTAAAGAAATATTTTTTTAGTAAAAAAATCGTTGTCAATCTTGTTATACCTGTACTTTTCCCCGATCTGTTAATAAGTCCACATCAGCCGGCAAATTCAGTTCGTTAACGTTGGCTATACATTCTCCACTGAATAATGAATCAAAAATGAAAATCAAATTAAAGTAAAAATTAATCTTAATTACCTTCCACCATCACTTTAAATTGACTCAGTAATACAACTGTATAATACTTACTGTCGCACCAAGTACACTGTACTTGCAGTAGGTTTTGCACTAACGTTTGCCATTTTATTTTCCTTTTGTAGTCTTCCAGGTTTGTATGAGTGACCAGTTGTCCATTAAAAAAAATCGAAAACTATCCAACCCTTTTATTGGCCGTGGTTATTAAACACCCGTCAGGTTTACTGCTTATTGGAGCCACTCATAATGGATGGTAATGGTGAATATGGAAAAGGGAAAATGAACCGGTGACCAGATCATTGACCAGGGCACTATACAGTGTGTATTAAAGCCACACAACAAAGGCTCTGCTTATCAATCATTGACAGACACGAGTGTTAAGTGTTAGTGCTGTGCGGTGACGAGAGAGTGGAGTCAATGGTACAGTGAGTGAACAGTGAGTGAACCAGCAAATAGGTACATATTTAATTCATTTTTATGTACTCTCGAGCATTTTTTAACGTTAACCACATAGCAGAGAGATATTGCCAGAGAGAAACTGGTATAGAGCTTGTAAACTGTAGAATATCTGTGTATTCTATGTCCACCAAAAATATCAATTGAAATTTATAAAGGTTGGTTGAATGCATCTGGTAGCAGTCTCAATCAACACATAGTTACAAGTTACGTTACAGGACAGATATCACATTGTTGGAAAACTCATCTTCATTCTCTTGTGAATTCTACCTGATAGAAAAGCATCGAAAGTATGGCTGTAGATTGTGTATAAAGGTATTATTATTATTTAAAAAGAAGGATGCATAATATGGAAGTGGACTAAATGTATTTACTCCTACTGCTACATATTAATTATCAAGAAGCCGAGCTAGTTTTGTTCTCAAAAACGATTGATAAAAACTACCTTATAACCACATATTTATTCACGTTGTAATACATGGGGCAAAAACTCAAGGTCAATATTAGGGCTAATGTTTTCCAATGGATGTGGTCTGTCTGTGTGTGAGTAGTGTTGAATGTGCGTTTCAGTTAGGTTGGCTGTATATATACCGACATAATAATATGTATACCTCAGTAGTTGCTATTGCTTGTAAAATACCTACCATGATGTTTTTTGCCATAATTAGTGATTTGTGATATCGTGATGTACAAAATGCTATCAGGTACTTATGAATGATACGCGAGTGACGCTGAATGATACAGCCGGAAATTTTAAAATATGAAAATCATGTAATTCAAAGGTTTAACTATTATTACACCTCTTGTGCAACATTTTAGGAAAACTGCTTTGGGGTATATACTGAGACAAAAATCATATTTCAAGAGCTGTACAAATTCCAACATATTATATAGACTTGAATTTGATTATTATGATTATTAACCATTTTTAATCAATTAACATTAGTACATATTAAACGTGAAAATAAACAGTAACATGTACCCACCTAAGTAGACCCTTTGATGCCTCGTTGCTTAGCAGCTTATCATTGTATTGACATGACAATTAAAATGAAACGACCCAGTCAATCGTATAATAATTGTATTAATGCATTTTTGTTTGCCGAAACATAATCTTAAACTGATTTGGTGTACCAATAAACAACGAAACTATCGTGCTTGGAAAATATGGCAGCGGTTGATAATTTGCACTTATCATGTTACAATTACATTTCGGTAAGTGTGAAATGGATGGGATTCTCCAGCAAGCTAAAAGTAGATAAGTGACTTGAGAAACTTTTTTCCTGGTGAGGGCGATAATAATGTTAAGTGACAAATTAGTGATAACGTGGAGTACCGTTTAGTATTATTATATAAAGAAAAATATATTGCATTTGTTGTCGGGAACGTTACAAAACGATACGGCTTGGCATTACTTAGAATAATTAATTTACTTTGCTTAGAATATATGATCGTGGGAATCGCAATTTAGTCAAACGCATGCTTAAACATAACTTAATTGCATTGCAAGACAGTTTGAACATTTATTTGTATCGTTGCTTTTTGTCGGACAGTATATATATTTAATTAACCGTCCATCATCTTTAAGCAGCATTTCCGGTGTACGCGTCACTGGATTGCACATTGCTCAGCAACTAATTCATTAAAAGTCTGAACAATTTTCATAAACTCGTCACTCGGCTTCTTTGGCGTGTAGTCTTTGTTCAGCTCAACAAGATGTGGCGCCTCATTCATTTTGACAATATCAACTAACGTTTCCTTCTTGTTTTTGGGAGCTTCAATACTTAGCACGTGGTAACCCGTGTTTTTGGTTTGCGTTGCGACCGATTTCATTGACCAGCCGTTAAGCGTTATTCCCCTTTCCGGATCGTCCGTCCACCGTTTCAGCTTTAACAGTAGCCGCATGATAAGAACGGCGTGGGATACAACAAGAATCGTTTCAGGTTTGTCGCTTTGACGGATTTCTGTAAAAAGAAACTCCCAAAAGCTCCCCATTCGTGCCTCCAAGTCTTGTACAGATTCTCCTCCAGGCACCTCAAAATCAAGCAATTTTCCTCCGTTTTGTTTTGAATCGGCAATAATATCAGTCCATAGTTCTTGGATGGTGCGATTCTCATATATCCCCATGTCACGTTCCTGAAGTCGGGGATCTAGTTTCAGCTCTGGTGCAGGTCCTTTCGAACCTTGAAGGATTCCTAAGGCCGTGTCATGAGCCCTTGGGAACGGGCTGGTGTATGCCCTGGTGAATGTGACATCTTGCAAATGTTTTCCAGCACAAGACACCTATAAACCATGCAGAATAAATAAATTGTTGTATTCAAAACAAGGATTAAATATTTATACAAATTAATTACCTGTAATTTCCCACGCTCCGTCAGTATATCCAACTCCGGAGGCAGATGTAGTTCTGCAATGTTTGCTTGGCATTCCCCACTGAAAATTATGTAAGTTAATATAAATTTCAATATCCCCTTAAAACGGATTAAACCAAATAGTTTTAACCCAACCTAAAATTACACGGCAAGTCGCATAAAAGAGAGAAAGAATTTAATTTTCTTACATAATCAATTTAGTAAGTTTATGCTACTTACTGCCTTACGAAGTACACTGTGCTCGCCATTTTTTCTGTTAGATCTGTAACCTGTGTAGATCTTGACCTTTCCGTAATTTAACAATTATTGTCACACGCACCTCTGCCTGATATCAACTGAATAAAAATGCCGTCAAAATATAGATATTTTTTTCTGTCGACATAAAACAAGCAAACAAAAAAAGACTGCAATAAAAGTAAGCCGGATAAATGGCTCTGGCATATACATCATCATAATCAATCAAGCGTATCAAATCCTGGCGTTTATGTTACGTTTCAGCTACAACAACCAAGCACAATGTAATTTTAAGGTAGGACTAGACTATCAACCAAAAAATGCAATCTTATCTTGTGTTATAAATCGTTTGTCTGGCTGATACTGTGTAAGTGTAAATTTTACCTTACAGTAATCATATAACATGTGGTGTAAAATTACAAAAACCAGACACTGGAACATGCATGATGTATACGTACAAATACTACAAATTGAAATTACATATATATTACTCACATCAGAGGTGAGGTTCTTTAGAATACGATGGTCACACTGAGCTGCATGTCCATGTCCAAAGACTTGTTTATTTTCAAACAGGATCCCATAATTAATTTACCATCACCATCAACATATGATCATATGAGTTCAACTTATGGTCCTGGTTTCATGGGAATACGAATATGTAGCCAAGCCAAACTTGGCACCTACCACATTGATTTCGCAAGTTTTGCAGCTTATGCAAATAAAATGCCTATACTGACGTGCATTACACAGTTGAATAATAATATATTAAAGAAGTGTGCATCGAATAAGGAATATATGACATTTAAAAATAGATGGTCTAAACACAAGCATTAGAAACTCTGTCATTAAAAATGGTA
>JAHZNB010007858.1:0-10692 GCA_027744295.1 Callyntrura guangdongensis | reverse complement strand
TGTATAGTGATGAGTCATGAGTGTTTTTGTTTTCTAACATTGTACATAAAATTATATATGGGCATATGTAGATGTAAGATAGGGTAAAATTTCGTCAGGCAAATCAACCACAACAAGTTGTCGGATAAAATAATTTGGGGGTTTAAGATGATGACTCTATGAGTAATAACTAACATTTAATGGTTATCTAAAATAATACTAAACATGGCAAGCATGTTTGGTCTGCGGTGGCCTAGAAATGTGCCATAATTACATGCAGCGCAAAGAGCAATTGCCCTCTAAAGATTTTTATTTCGATACAAGTGCCACATATAATATATCGAATTCTCATAAAAATTCCGATTCGAGAGAACTATTTTCTTTCTACCTTTTGCTTAGCCTTGCTTACGAAAATGTTGGGATAGTACCTATATGAGAGTAAAAGGTTTCATCACAACCATCAATAACAAAATAAGAATTTTCTTTGAGTAATTAACTTTGGTTTGGTTTTTAATCTGGATCAAATTTTCAATAGGTTATATTTATAACTATGGCCGTCTTTATCATAAAAGTCACCTATGGAGGTTTATTTGTACTACTGTACAAACTACAAACAGAGACAATAAAATCAACATGTCATCAAACCAAATGTGAGCAAAGAGAATTGTGTTATCTTTATAACTTTCCATAAAATAGCTTATTCATGAATTCCAACTTCTCTCAGGATACAAACTTCCCCGTCAATCGTCAATCTAGTTCGTTATCATCTTTGTTCAGCAACGTCAGCTTTTCAGTCCATGGGTTTTCAATATCCCAGTTTCCTATTGTACAACTGTTGTGTTTGCTTATTGCCTGGCCTGTAAATGCGTCATGGCAGGCTTACTCACAGCAACGCTATCAAAAACAATAACATCAGCGAATAGGACATAACGCAACAAATAAAATGTAATTAAAATAATCCTGTCTTTTCTTGTCTCTAATTACTAATTATAAACACACAATTTGCCAGTAATAGAATCTTATGAGAGAAGCTTACCTAGTAATAATGTAGAGACTGGTTGCGTGTGAGGAAATAGTGAATGCAGTTCTGTGAAACTGATATTGTCGTTTGCAAACAAAACCATGGTCGTCTGTTTGTTGGACTGGTTAATTTATTCGAATGTTAATGTATGGGACACACATATTATGGCGTACACACCTTTAAAATTGGTTATGCAAACAAGAGACCGGATTAATAGACAAGACACAATACTTATAAACTATCAGTTAGGTATACCTATAGTTGGTAACATGTGGACTGTAGGCCTTGTAGGGAGACATTGTTTTGCTTATGAGATAAGAGGATATGAGATTAAAGAGTTGGGTTGCAATAACGATGAGCTTGCTGTTGCTGGTAAATAATGCACATTCGTATGCTGGGGTTGTATGAAAAATATCCAAAGACCCCGTAGAGTGATGATGGTGGTAGAATAAAATCTTACACAGAACGACTTCACCAGCAAGTAAATCAACCGTCGTCGTGCACTTGAGCAGGATTTTGCGTGAGCGCAACCAAACATAAACATAGGTATAAAAACTTCAAAAGCAAGTATGTGTCTTATAAAAAACTGGTCACGTACACAGCCAGCAAATTATGGAGAGTGGAAGAAATCTAAAACGACAACAAGAGAAGGACATCATTAGTGTGATCTCTCTAAAACTTTTAAATTAGAGACTAGTACTTTGCGTCTAGAGAGAAAAAAAACTCTTCAAACGCACAGATAGTAGAGAAGCACAATTGAAATTACGTTAAATGACCCTGAGTAATTGTTCGTTACGTTCGGTGGTATACAGTATACATACACACATGACAAGACAAAAAGTTTTAGATTTGTTCTCTCATTTCATAAAATTTGCCGAGGTCATAGACGGCCTATATCTCCCTCACTGTCCTCTTGAACAAGTTTTTTTAGTGACACGAATCGATTAGATGGTTGATCACCACAAGTAGCAAGGATATGCAATATATGCACGCGTTGCATGAATGCAATCCTATTCATGAGGAGGTGGAAAATTAGAAAATTATAATATGTTTGTATGCAACAGATTCCCTAGAATCAGAATTTTGAACCTGTTGTCAGTATACATATTAGGCTCATCATTTTTAGAGCTCATTCAAGTTCTAATTTTTCCCCAAATGGCCATGATGAAAATGAATTTAAAAAAACATACTGCTTAACTGCATGTGATGTGAGGATTTTGCTTCCCCCTATCTATTCATGCCGTGCAGTTCTATTTTAATGCATAGGTATTATTCCTATTACACAATACCTCAAGCAGTAATGTGTTCTTGTCAATACCAATAAAATTAGTAGCAGTGGAATAATTTTGTGATGAAGACGTTTGCTCATATGATGAAATGTGTACGATGTACGGATCAGCATTGGCTTTGATGGTTATTCTTGGTGGGTTATCCTTTTTAGCGGATTTTGATGACGATATTCAGTAGTGAGAGGAGTGTGTCCAATGTCCAATGTTCTTCTAGTTGAGCTGTAATAATGAAATTCAGCAGGGAACAGTGCTTTGCATGACATTATGTTCTTGAGAACAAAAATTTTGTCATTAGTTAGCAGCCGAATCAGAGGGAGACCCAGACGAAAGGTGAGGTGATGAGGTGAGATGTACAGTATCAGTATCTTCTCAGAATATTTAACGTACAATTGTATGTGTACACAGATAAGAAGAAATAAATACTGACGTTCTTCTTTTGTTCGGCTGTGTCGCAGAATATGATGACTGCGTGGTCCATGATCGCCCTTGGTTCATCCTTTACCACATCAAACATACCTTTTCATTTTTCTCTTCTTTTATACTTGAGCAAATCAACATGAAGCATGGGAAGTGTTTAGCATGAATTTTTTAGCCGTGACAGTTGAATAGTGTAGGCATATTGACGTGCATAGGTAAAATAGTGGTGGCTGTTAGTTTATTGAAGATTGTTTAAAGTTAAGCAGCTCGTCGTCGTAGTCATCAACACCATCATAATATCACGATCATCATTTTTGCCACAACCAAGTAGAAAACCGCACATTATAATTCCGTGATGATACCTTTAAAGCCAATAAGCCATGCAGCAAGTAAAACGCAAACATACACACATGATCATCATAAAAAGGTGATGAGAATTATGAAGCACGAATAAATACATTTAAATATTTTTCTAATATTTTGTGTTATATTGGATTGGAAATCGGAATGGGTATGAAAAGCTGTCTGTACATGTGTTGTAGGTATGCATAATGTGTCTAGTGCGATCTTGTATAAATATATCTACAAAGAGATAATATAACTATCGCGTTTCGTTTGTGCATTTTGTTCACTGTGTAGTGTGCTCACATTTTTTACCTTATTAGTTGACGACGATGATGATCAGATCATTATCCCGGTTCATGATGAATGAGAAAAAAGAGAGGCGAATGTTCACCTGGGGTTGTGCAAATAAAGAACAGTGTTGCGAGTAGTATCTTTATTGTTCATTTTGCTCACGCATATTGAATTGGTTTATGCACGGTGTTAACCTATTATATAGAGTGATGTTTCAACTGCCGCTGCGCTGCTGTAGACTTCGAAATGATAGTAATAATAAAAGTATTTAGCAAACTTTTTTTCCTCTTTGAATTTTAAACAGAATAGATAGAGAAAATATGACAACATACCTTTTACAGGTTATGTTTAGCAATGAGCAAAAACAGCAGCAGTTTTAAGCAAAATTCGCAGTGGATTTTCAACAGTAGTGGCAGTAGCAGCTACAGAGCTGTAGTTAGTAGTACGGTGTGACAAATGGAGGGGTGGTAAAAAATTAAATTGTGTCGGGGTTTCTGAGATATATTTAAATTTGTTAGTGTTTGAGCAACTTCTGGATAAACTAACACTTGAGTTGTGAAGAGCGTTTTTTTGCGGGTGGTTTTGGAATAAATTAAAAGTGTAAAGAGTGTAATCAGTCAAATGCGTGTAGGTGTAACGTATAAGTTTGCATAATGTGTCAAAGAGAGTTAACGAGAATGTAACTGTTCTGTTCTGCTGGTGCTCCGTACTCTGATTTTCAGACGTGTCTGTTTTTATTATTATTATGATTATTCCATTTTTCTCATATTAATCATCATCCTAATTCACATCAGGCGCAGGTTGGAACGTCAATGACATGACAAAGAGGGGGTTTCTTCCTTTTGTGTTACTGCTGCTGTTGATAATAAAATAAATATACATATTTATGGATATTGAATATAGCGGTACGCATTTAGCATTGGGAATTGGAGTTACATGTCTAGGTATTTAGTAACAGAGAATACAGAATAAATAATATAAAATGCACACAATCATCTCTCAACACCATCAATGATGATGATGATGATTAGTTAAAGTGATGAAGAGTTGATACTTGCAGATTTTTAGTGTTACGGATGGCGTGTGTTTGAAATGACGGAGAGAACTTGAGAGAAGTGATGTGTAGGAGTGCGATTGAATTCCAGATGTGTCTTTATTTTTTTAAAAAAAATCATGAACTTTAAAAAACTGGATTGATCAACACTGAAGCGCTTTTATAAAGCATTTATTAAGTTTTGGTAGATATATAATATGATCTACCCTGATTGACTTCTTGAAAGGAACGACATCAAGAATGATTTTTTGAGTGTGGAAACGAAGATACGACAGATACTCGTGCAAAAAATACTAATAAGATGTTGGGCTGAAAAGAATAAGAGGAGGAGCAGGAACTACACGTCAGCGGGCTATAAATACATTTTTTACCTGCTTAATACTTTTTAAAGTGACTATAAATAAAATGTCTAAAGTGTCCGCATTATATTTCAAATGGAAAAAGAGCAAGAGCAAAGACAACATTGATTTGGCATCGGGAACGAGAAAATACCAAAGAAGCCAGTCCCTTGACGCTGAAAGCCTTCAAAAGACAGGATTACGGGAGTTTGTGCTCAAAGTACGAAAAAATTTATAAAAAGAATTGAAAAAGAAAACAAAGTTTTTCTTCTGTACATAGTAGTGTACATATACATATCGGATAATTCGGTATTATGATATTTCATTGTCACTTGAGTATTTGTAATTTGACAAGTGTAAGTTCACTCAGCCGACGAATCAGAGATGTTGTTGCAAACTCTTTCTGTTTTGTACGTAAGCTCAAATTTTTATAGATAGAGTATTGAAAAAATATGCAATCCAAGAGGTAATCATAAAAATTAGTACAATATTAGGTGACGGAGTGAAAGCGTGAGAGTGTGCTGTACAAAATACGCTGCATTTAATAAGGCGTGTCTGGTCGTGCATAATTTTGTTTTGTGTCGATTTTGTCTTCTCTCTCAAGATGGGTTTCCGGTATTAAGTCGTTAGTTCAGGTTATTCTGTAAAATTTTACAACAATGTATCATTTTTTATCTCGCTCATTTTAAAACTTCATTTAAAGCCAATTGTAAGTAAGCTTGCTTTTTATGTCATCAATCATGCTAATTACTAATTACTGAGTTGCTGAATAACACAACCCACTGTTTTATTTTCTATAAACATTCTAACATTTTTAACATCGTCGGTTGTACATACTAAAATTCCAAAGTGACCCGTCGTGTAATCTCGTCGTTTTGCGCTGAGTAAATGTTCAAATCATAGTTAGTTAACTGCCGAATTTATCGTATTTACTATTTTTTTAACTTGCAATTTTGATTATTTTTCATTTTTCAGAAACATGGTAGCTCTAACTCGTGGATACAACAAGGTAAGTACAAAAGTTCAACATGTATACATATGTACTTCAGTACAGTTTATTGTATTTCCACGAATTGGCGTTCTCCTTCTTTCTCTTCTTCATATGTGTGAAATTAATTTTAACTCTTTACAAACAGGGCAAAAAAACATTGGTTGGTTATTGCAAATGTAACTACAAATATGTACATACATGATGTTAGTTGAATAACTAAATCCCTATTTATACCTTTGACATTACAGATGTTTTCAAAGTTTGCGACTGATAAAAATACTTGAGTGGGTACTGGAAAATGTCTTTTATTATTATATGCTTTCAAAACGGAGATAACTTTATAGATTACATAAATCATTAATTACCTATGTACGTACGCAGAGTAAGTTTTTAGCATTGTATTGTGTTCTGTTTATCTCCGAAAAGTTGACGTGATAGGCGTTTTCCTGCCAATTATGTTTATGGTTAGTTAGACAAGATAAGAATGGCTATATCGTTTCGGATTCAAGTTTGTTTTTAAAGGATTAATCCCTTTATATGGGATTCTCGTCAACAAAACGACAAGCACGTGCCCACCATAAGTAATATGCTCACCCTACAGATAATAAACAAAAGGCTACAGTGTAGTATAGGGTATAAAATGAACTTTGAAATTTACAGGAACTGAAATTCACCACTAAATTACCTCTATATAAGTTGTAGAATGGGAGTTTATATGTAAGTATGTATAGATATGTGTACATCTACTCAACTCGCTACACTGTTCAGTGTTCAGTTGGCGTAAAATGCAAACTTTTTCCACTTTGTTCTCGGGTTTGGATGAGCGATAACAAAAAGCGCTTCTTTGTTGGATTAACTAACCGAAGAACATAAGCAATTTAATATTTTGTTATTACATGTGTGCACTCATTTTCATGCCTGAAATATTTCTCTGTGCACATGTTGTTATCAAGTGCGTCATTCCAGTTTGGTTTTTTATTACGGTTATTTTGGTGTACCACTATTTATAACCGGTTGATGGCAGCCCAGGAAGGCTATTAAGTTTTGCCGAAAACAATGTAAGCTAAACACTTTTTCCCACATACTCATTTATGCATCCGTGAGCATTCCCAAAACACTTTATCTTATTGGCAAATGGCAAATATATGGGACTTTAATTACTATACATGTGGATAAAAAACCAGAGTAATTTTGTTTGGGTGGAGTGTGTTTGAATGAAATGAAAAGTAGGTAATTAGGAGTGTGTTAGTGATGCATGTTTACTTCAATTTAGTGGCAATAATGTAGCTTTTCCGGAGAAAACGTGTAAAGTTCTGGAGAATGAGTGTTCTGTACTTGTTTCGGTTCAAGTAAGACGAGTCCAACAAATTGTGGCTGAAGATTCATATATGAACTTTTGGTGTTAAAAGTAGAACACGGTCAAAAGTACACCAATGTATAGTATAAATTACTTTAGAACACGATTACAATTTTTGCACTCGCTGGAACGAACCTAACCACATAAAATACATAATGTAGGTAGGTAGGACCCTGTTTTCGAAGACGTGTAGAGAGGTACATAGGTATACTACACCGCAATTGTGTATGGACGGCGGGTTGTTTTTATTCTAACTTGTTACAAATGGTTTAACATCCTACAAAAAATATATACCTACTCACATGTTTGCACAATTTATACCAAGACCAAAAATGGAAGTTGTCTGTCAGAGTCTAGAAAAGAATTTGACTTTAGTACGACCTTGAAAACTCTACCGAGAGGATATGGAAGCTGCTACTGGAATTCTTATTCAGGCAGAGAAGAAAGCAAAAAAAAAACAATATATATTTACGGGGCAGGATAAGCAGGACGACGGCAGTGGAGCACACATGGTTAAGTTTTTTGTCGGCAGTTCAGTTCGCTTGTCTCTTGTAAATGACACAGATTTTCTTGTTTCCTCTATTCCCTTCCTCCTACACACTCATACACAACTATTTGTGCAAATCTATTTATTCTCATAGAGAGCACGGCTTATCTTTTCAGGTGTATAGCAAAAATGAGCTATACTATATGTGTAACTCGTTATACTGACAATACGTGTATTCGCGCTCAGTAAAACCGTTCCGCGTGTTACAGTTTTCCCGATTCGGGAAACACAAATAAGCGTAAAGGTATAGAATCTAAGCGGTAATCGAGTGCCCTGTTATGCTGCCTAACACGGATCACTACTACTTGTTCCGTTTATACTGCGTAGATTTTATTGTACATGAAAGAAAATCAATACGAAAAGATCACTTTTACTATACAATAAGATTTTCTTCTTTTTCCTTGATGGTGTTTTCACAAAAAAATATCTCATTATTATTTCCTCTCTTTTTTCATCATAACACTTTTTCAAGCTAGTCTTGTCACTTTTGCAGTCATAAAATATTCCCAAATGGATTGTCATAATGGCAGTGTACTACAAATAGTGTACCCTTTCTGTGTGTGTTTAGTTCAGTACATGATTTCAAGTTTCAACTACTGCGTCAACAAGAAATCTTTTGGGAATGATTTTTGCTTAAAATTCCAACTCTGCCTGCCGCTGTATAAATATATCCTATGTACGTGTTTCATGAATGTCTCCTCCAAATGGCTCCTCTCATGCCGAAAATATATAACCTTGAGAATAATAATAATAATGTATTCAGAACTTGAAAGTTCACATGTGGGCAAAATTGGTGTATGTATATTATGCACATGTGTGATGTTAGGATGGATGAATTGATAGCTGACTTGAAAAAAAGATAGCTTAGGTTGCTTGCTATTCGTTTCTTTGCGTTCAGTTAAGTCGTTCATCATAGAAAACGAAGACGGAAGGTAGAAGATATGTGTATAATCTAATAATAATATTGAATATAATGCGAACTGTGGTGAAGCATAAATGAATTGTATTTCCATTCAATACTATAATATATCGCGAAAAGCAGCGATGTATGTTTGGATGTACTTTATTACAATGATATGTTCATTTAGTCATCCCAACGATATGATCGCACATTTATTACGTAGATGAAAGAATTTTCATCTGAATGATTTAAGCGTGTTTGTCTGTCTATCTGTCCATCATCACTCTACGCAGCTCAGACGCTTTGAGCCGATTTGGCTCATATTTGGCGCACATGTCGCTTAGGGTAGTGGCATCTCTGGCATATAATTTGAGCGAATTTCGTCAGCCCCCAGGGGGTAATTTGGGGAGAGGGTCAAAAATTTAACTCTATCCAAATTAGCTCAAATCTTGTATAGCGATACCAGGTCAACTGATAAGCCAAAACATAAAGTCTTTATCATTTCAATCAGCTTGTATCAATACAACCATTTTCATCTGCGTCTCTACAGCTGCAATTAAGCCTGTTTATTATTTATTACCCTATGTCGTTGTATATTATTTATTTATGTCTTGTCAGTGACGGTATACAAGTTTACGAGAGATGGGGTATATGTAATAAAATTTGGCACATTTCTCGTTATTGAGCAGTGAGAGTGGTTTATGGAACATGTGTAGGTACAAATGTAGGTAATATGTAGGAGGACCGCATAAATGAAACATCTTTACTCTTCTCCCATCTTACTTTACACAATGCATCGATATTATCCTAATGTGTGTTATAACCAGCTTTTCTGATAATATTTCTCGTTGTTGGGATGTTCAATGGATGTTCGTGGAAAAATAAGTGGGTTCTTTCAGTTATTGTGCAAGTTTTCTCAAATTTTTTGCTGAATGTGTGCAAAATAAAGGAGATTTACTACACACCAAGTACGGATGTATTTCTTGCCCAAAGAATGGGTGCTTTTGCGTCTACTGAAATTTAAAATAGGAGAACAGAAGATAATCACGAACTATGACTACGTTTTCCTATGTATAAATGTAAAAGAAAGAACATGTTCTCCCTTTTGACAACACTCTCCCTTTGCCTATCTATCGTCAAGACTTCTTTTCTCTACTTTTAGGTGTTATTTTTGTGTATGATGATGAGAGTAGCTTATTTTTGCTACTTTACTTTGTGCGGTGTTTTGCTTCGTGTTTGTGAAAAGTACCCCAGTACCCGTGTGTGAAGAAGACGTACCTTGCCATCCGCGACGAGAATTCTGCTCTTGTTGTGCTGCTGTGCTGACGACCGACCCTGTGTGTAGTGATGTGGTGGTGATGACTCAACTTAAATATTGATCTGCTCAAACTTTTACTACGGGCGCGCGGGTATGATTTGAGGAGAGAGCGAGTAGTATGCGAGAAGCATCTTCTTGACTACTGCTGTATATGCATTCCAAAGCAGAAATTCTTTTGGGAAAAATGAGCGAGAGAGAGAGAGCAAGGGAGAAACGACGTCAGTTATTTTTTGTAATAATAACCCTCGCACCAGCAGTAATAGCGCACTTGGAATAAAACGGCATCTTTTTTGTATGCTGTTCTCGTTTCGGTTCACCAGAAAGGAACAAAAAATCAAATAAAGAGAGCGGAAGGAGCAAATAAAAATATCCTTTCCCTCCACACAACACTGCATGAAATGAACTATTATGAAATGAAAAAAGGAAGTCTGTCGTAAACAAAGTCAACCTCCTCATCATAAAGATATGCGTATTTCATTTTTCTCTACATATCACCATTTAACGTTGTCGTAAACACAACTGGGTTTGTGACTGTACACAACTCACACGAGTGTATACCATATGCAATGACTTTCATCGACATCTTTCACATTAGTTGTACCAAAATGGCGTTGTTATTTAAAGCATGTTTGCTCACTTGCATCATTTTGTATGTATTATTATCGCTCAACTTTTTTTTAACTGGATGGGTACACGGCTACCTATCTAAAACAGGCATGGTTTCTCATCCTCTTCTGCACATTTTTCCACGTAAATTGTGGAGTATCTTGTCTTGCTGAGCATAATAATAATGATAGGTCCAGCAAAACGAGAGGAAGAGCAAGTTTATATTTACGTAACTTTG
>JAHZNB010007857.1:0-10551 GCA_027744295.1 Callyntrura guangdongensis | reverse complement strand
GTGAGCAATTACATATGCTGTTGATGCTATGATCAAGCAGATCAAAAATTATTCATCGAGTTTTTTCAGCTGCAATTTTACTTCTGCATTTTTACATAAACTTTTGTTTATTTTATCCAGTCATCAAATTTACTTAAAGTTTCAACAAACTTTGTTCAATGGACTATCCTGGAAAACAAGTAGATTGTAGCGAGTTACAAAAATGAGTTGACTTCTGAAAAAGTAAAACCCCAGCACATTTCATTGGTGAGTGTATAGTTTATTATGGCATCTGCTTTGTAATTAGTCAGTACCTAACTAGACTCATTAAATGACAAAACAAAAACTTTTGCTCGTGTTATTTTGTCGGCTTCTCAAATTTCTACAGACTAGGATACATAAAGTTGTATTTGAAGATATGTTTATGATGAGTAATACAATATTATTAAGTAGCTGAAATAATTACAAGTAATGATGTTATCATGTGCATATGTTCGACTGACTGGGAAACGTCTCCTCACTAGTTTCTTTCAAATTTACAAATGATGATCAATAACGTTTTTTGGACCAGTGGTTTGAACCCCATTGGTTCTAATTGAACACAATTGCTCGACCCCCAAGGAAGCGGGGCCGTAGTAAAGCATTATGACGCCTTTCATCAAGCATTCTGGGGTTCGTCATTCGAAAGCGCTTATCAAGCTGCGCAGAAGATCAAGATCAAAATGACCTTCGGGGGTACATGTGAAGGGGAAAGTATTTCTCCGAATCATTTCATTAAAGCCTCATTTGAAAGTGCTTATCGAGCATATAGCAACAATCCATCTTGCTTTGTCAGCGTGCATGTGCATCGTAATGTCCTACATTTTTTTTCGTTTGATTTAAAATTCACTTCCAACTTCATTGTAGACAGTCGACATCCAGCTAAAGATATGTTCAGTTTGAAACTTTGTTTTTAAGAATTTTTTAAGATGATTAAAGCTTATTTCCATGTTCAATGTTACATTTTCCTTGTCGACAATTTTTTTTATACCGTTCTGTGGACAAGTGGACAATTTAAATATCAAAGGATTTACGAAGAATTTATCCAGTATGAATGACTGGCCTTGAAATCTGTTGTTTGAATGACATCTACTGTGATAAAATGTGCTGGGCCATATGAAAAAGGATAGACAGATGACAAGAAAATATCTAATAAATGTTCCAGATGAAAAGTATTCGGTACTTCTGCAGCTCAAATTAACTCTTAACTTGTTTGAGTCAATTATAATTTTATTAATTGGAATTCTAGTTTATAACATACATAAACTTTCAAAATTGTCAACAAATGCTTAGTATGTTACACATATAAACAGCCATGACATGTAACTGAATTATTCAATCGGCTGTCACTTGAGAATGTATAATGAATACCAAAAATACCAAAGCAAACTTTGTCTTTAACTACGCTCCATCCATCAATCATATTTATTAAAGGTAACAGACTGTATTGTTAGTGGAAATATAAGAAAAGATGTTAGGTTTTATTTGTCAACTAATTGGTTCGTTTCCAACAAAACTATGAAGTGATCTACCATTTTATTTTACCATAAAGTACTACACGTGATTGTGATATTGTGAGAACCATGACTATATTCAGACTTATGCCGAGTCGGCATTGCCGACTACGTGCTTCTAGACAGACACGACTCGTGTTATTATGAGAGATGATGATGTAGGTAGACAGTTATTAAATTCCGTTTTTTATTTTTTTGTTGACGTACACTTCGAGTTACGACTGAATAATGTTTTTATCTACTTGACTTCTTTTACATTACAGTATTTTTATCATAATATTATCATTATTCAGTAGTATACTGATTCTGCTCATTACTAGTAATAGAAATTTTTTGCTGAAGTTTCTAATATGTATTTATTTAGGACCAGACCTCTGGTGCTATATAAGATTCTTCCATCGTGTACGGCCGTCCGCCCTTCCGTCCGTGGGCACGATAAATCTTGAAGGGAAAGGAATTTTGAAATTCTGTTTTAGCCAATCGATAGGTATGGTTAATTCAATAGCTTGGATGAGTTCGAAGATGAGCGTTTGAGGTCAACCCCTTGGGGGCCACATGGGGGGTTCAAACCTTGAAACGTGTTTGCTCAATTGCTCATAACTTCGAAACGGTAATCCGTTTGTGATGGAATTTTTTCTAATCGACTAACAGTAACAAGGGCTAAAACATATGTCAGCAGGACATCTCGGTGACACCCCCTTGGGATAGAAACAAGAAACCCCCTTTTATTTCTTTGACTTATAACACGACAACTATGGTTCAAATTTGTTACACACACCTTATATGTATGTATTTGTATAAGTATACCAAGTTTGAGCCATATTGGTTAACAAATGTGACCTCCTGGTGGGGTCAAAGGTCAATTCATCATCATTACCATTAAGCTTTAAACATTAAGCATTAAGCTGGATGCCTGGTCCTATTTTACAGTTTACCAGAGTTTATTTTTACTTTGATGTCTTGAATGTAGAAAAAATTGATAGACTTTGATACTGATGCCAAAAATGGAACGACTATGCATTAACAATTGTAATTAGAAAAGTAAATACATACATTATACTTACCAGCGTAGTGAATCGAATCAGTAGGTAATGACTAATGACTTTTTAGGGATTTTGATACTCCGTTGTAAAAATTGTCAATATGAATGTTGATAGTACCAGTACCTCCGCCGTCCGTATAAATTATAAAGCTTGTTTAACAGCTTAAGAATTTGCACTCAAGTAAAATCGATACAATCTATGAGGTAAATAGCCGAGAAAGTATTTCCGTGATTTTATCAACGCTTCCATTGCCTTGTAAGCCTAGGGCAATAGTGTATGTTATCGTGTCGTTGCAGGATAGAATGGCAATCAACAAACTATTCTACTTTCCAAGTTGACTACTGATTTTTAAGCAATGCAAACGTATAAACTAAGAAATTTTTTAGTTCAAACATGGTAACCGAGAAAAACCATCAAATGTGACAAATTAATAGACATGCAAATGAGTAACCATGAAATCAGGCAAATGGAACTTATTTTCAATAAACAATGACGTGTATTACTTGTAATTAAACTAAAATGAATGGTAGATAGAGCGTACTTAAAATAATATATTTTAATTTCAGTAATTTAAGGGCAACTTCAACTTGAACTATTGAGGATTGCCTTCGTATTATTTACGTTCTGAGTTTCTACAAAAGCTAACAAAATATCTACGCAATTTTTTTTAGAGCTATTGCCGTTGCATATTAATTTTTTTATGCAGTCCAGGAACAAATAAAACCAGAATGAACCTAGTTCGTCTTGTTAACTACTGAAAAAGTATTCAGTAGTTAATGAGATTGTCTTCCTGTCTGTCTGTATGTCTGTGTGTGTATGTGTACCCACGATAACTTTTGAACGTAATTTTAAAATTCTATTCTCGCCAATCGATAAATATGCTCAATAGCTTTTATGAGTTCGAAGATGGGAGTTTGGGGTAAACTCCCTGGAGTCAAGGGGGGGTTACAATTTGTTTTCAAATGACATCCATAGCCTCAAAATGGTTGACCCCTTTGACCCCCAGGAGGCGTCAAAGTTGGGCGGAGTCGACTTTTTCAGTAGTTGCTCATTAGCGTTACACGCTTCTCGTTAGCATTAGCAATATAGTTGTTAGATTATAATTTCCTCGTATTGTTTGAAAGTATGAATTATGCGACCTTGCCTAAAAGCTTTATTTACCGGCTTTGCATTTTTTCCAATTGCCACTGCTTCATGACTTGTTGGTGCACCGGATGTTGTTTTTTCAATTGTCATAACTTGATGGTCAAACAACGGGTGGTGCTCGACTTTGTAGTAGGGAAATTTACAATTTGCCAATCTCTCCCAGATCCGTTGTAAGCATAGTTAAATTCCAAAAAGAGCCCACAGATTGTGAAAAAATGCCACAAAATTTAATTATTTTATGACTACATAGCTGTACATTCCATTTAAGACTTCTAGAAAAACGTAAAAAAATTGCAATAAATTTCACGGAAAATTTTCCAAAGTAATATGCATATTTCGTAAGGATTCTCACAATACCCTGATGTTTGTTATGTACTTAACTTTATATTCTTCTTGTATTTCTTCACTTGTTTCTGGCTTCTAAACTTTAGGCGCTTTGATACTGGGACAAAATAGTTCAAGTTTAAATTGTGGTAATCACTTAATACATTGTTTATTTTTAACATGTCTTTCATTTTCATTTTTTGGTCACGAAATGACTAAATCAGCACATACATTCAACGTATAAACGTAATATATGAACATGAAGTTACAAATCTGTATTTACTACTTTGAATTGCACCTGCACTGTGCACTGCACAAGTAGTAAGTGGAGAAAATTGTAAAATATGCAGCAAAGAAAGGTTTCGTTGTCTCATAAAGAAAGAACGGTTCGCCGGTAAAGCTTTGCCACATGCAGCGAAACTTTCTAACCAGATATCACAATTACCAAAACCCAGAAAATAAATAACACAGAAAACCGCATTTTGTCAGCAAGAGCAGAAGAACCTGATATAACGAACATGTGTTTGTTTATATTCATGAAACATGTTTGTGCATTACAACATGGTAACAAAATTGTGTGACAGCCCACATCACCAGATAAGTGCTATGTATGAATCGTACTCTTCGAATCGTTAAGTTAATTAATCTTGTTATTTGTCTGTTTGTCTGTACTACTACTCTCGCAAGTGACAAAAATATTATTGGAGTTAATCTATTTCATAATAAATCTTCAATAATGGCAGGGTTTTGGATCTGTTAAATTTGATTATAATATTTTAAAAAGTGTTTATATAAATAGGGTATATAAAAATCAAAAACCAATGCTGTAAAAAAATTTGACACCTAGAACACCGTAACAACAAATATATAATTACTATTCACGCTCCGATGTCAGCCTAATATTTCCTAGCAACTAACTGGGAATGGGAATGTATCTTAGGGAATTTATTTTATCCATCTCTTAAAGTTTATGATATAATAAGGCGTTATGCTTAAGTGCTTTATATTGTACTTAGTTTTTATTCAAGGAATGATTTTATTTAACATTGTCCACGATATTCAAATCCGAGTTTTCGATAAAGTTTTCCAATAATCAACAGTGTAAAGTTCATTGGACTAAATTTTTCATAACACATAAAATTTACGTACATGATTGACAAAAACAAATTATGGTAATATGAAATAAATATATAATTATCAGTCAGTATAAATAAAATTGTACAAATTATAGTTCATACAATTATATACATTAAATCGATTATTAAGCCGCTTCGAACTTACACAAGCATAATCCCTAGATCAGCGTACTGACACGACAATCTAGCACATCATCACTCAACGCCATTATTTATTTAAAAAATACGTCGTAGTCGGCCCATTTAGTTACATTTAATATACATTACACGTTTAATATTACATTACACTGATTTAGGGAACTTCTATTGAAGATTCGAGCAGATTACTACAACTACCCGACAATGCCACACAAGACGAACTTCAATTTGACATGTTTACCACTCTGTAATTTTTGCTTTCCAGGAAAGTATTACGCAAATGAAATGAACATTGTTTGACAAGTTTCGTTTCACTATTTGCTTGGTCCACTTTGACAACTGAAATGTCTACTTCTCCATACTTGTTTGTTACTTGAGTCAAGTTTGACAATGTGCACTACGGTTCTTTAAAATAGTAAAATACACGTGTCCTATGAAAAATACACAGCAGCAAAACTCGAAGAACGCTCCATGCGTTCTAATATTGTTGTGGATTTTGAAGAAGCCCTACAAGTATAGTTTTTTGTATATACACGGGACTTCAGTCAAAATATTCGAAGTGAGACCCGTACTGACATAATTATGACCGTCTTCATAGTGTATTTACAAATAAAAATTTATCCACAACTGTACACAAGTACATACCAGAAAGAAGTACCCATTTTTACAAGAAAATTACAGTTCTAATTGTAATTTAAGACTAGATGTAATAACACTCACAGCGAATATTAGTAGGACTTTAGGACTGGTAACAAATGCACAAACGAAGCGACTAGTTTATAACTGCAACTTGTCACCTGATACCTTCCTCTTTGTTATACTTTATGTAGTTAGCATGACCATAATAAGAAATTATATTTACATTATCATTATCATATTTAAGTGCTATATAACATTCGTTGTCGCGACTACTTTAAAATATTCACCAAAATATAACGCGTTCGTTAGATTAGATGATGACTCCTTCATGGCTACAACAGTAGCGAATTCAACCATTACTTATCAATGTAAACGTAAGTTGTTACCTTTTGGAGTTGTACAACTGCAGCAGTAATGCAATCGCATCGCAGTTATGGCATACCTGGTAGACAAAATGATAACATAAAAGAGATGGAGACGTCAGTCAACACAATTAATTACTTTTAAAAAGTTGTCTATTCAAGTCATTTCCATGTAGAATAATTGTCCAATAAATTATTTGGTAGAATGGGACGAGATTCAAACCACTACTGCTTAAAGTAATAACCCTGTTCATTATGCAGGTTTTAACACTACGACCCCCACAGCTAGAAGCAGTGGTTGGTGTCAAGGTTACGCTGGTCAAGTAACAAGATGAAGAAGCAGAAGAGTAAGAACTTCATTACGCTGTATATCTGTCTTTTTCTTACCATTAAACTGTACTATAATTGTGAATACTGCTGCTTTTCGCTCTCGGATGATAAGAGATAACAAGGTGATGATGACTTATGTAATGATGCGTATGTGAAATACATCTCTGTGTGTCGTGTAATGTTTAAAAAAAAGTTTGGGTGTCAAGCCAAAGGTTGATTTTAGTCTTCATATGCAAATATGTGTATATCTGTATTTGCCTATTTAGTACCCCACAAAATCTACATTAAAATGCACTAGTTTGTGGTGAAAACGGCAAGAATACACATGCATATGTGTGCATTGTTCAATATTGCTGGATTAGTTGATATTATTAATTTAGCAGACGGGTAATTGGGTTTGCTAAGGAATTACCTAGTAAGGCAACAGGACTGAATACTATGAAAACACATGGACCATGGACCAACCACGCACAGGTTAAATAACAAAAACCTCAGAAAAAATAAATTCGTCTGCAATTAAGCCAAAATGAGTTTTGCGGATCCATTAATGACAGAATTTTAAAATTGACGTGTAATCTGAGAGTGCAAAATTCCATTAGTGGAAAGATGAATCGCAGAATAGAGCTGAGCGAGTTATCTAAGGAGATTGCGCTTGTTTATAAGTAATTTAATATACATATATGCATTACAAACAAACTTTCTCATGTGTTTCCTTTACTGTGGCGAATAATTCTGTTACTGGGTTCATGCGAAATAGAAATGATTAATTGAATAAATTACATTACAACACGTATACCAGATGGTGCTAAAATCCATTATATTATCTATATTGCCACCATACTTTTATTTTATTACATTGTCGTAACTTATATTTGTATATGTTGTATGTATTGTTAACATAAATGCTTTATACGTTATCAACCAAAATTTATTTTCATGTTTTCTAAAACATTACAGACAAGTTGTGTAGTATTAAATACCAACACAGTGGCAATTATTATACCGTTGTGGACGGGAAAGTCAGATACATAATAGTTATAGTAATAGTAATGATGATGATAATAATAATAATAATAATAATAATAGTAAAATGCTGTCATTGTAGATTTATTTCTTTTCAACTTGTGAAAACGAGAAATGTATTCTTGATATCATTGCTCAACACAATTGCCACTTACACATCGTCCATTGTTTCCGCATGACGTGTTTTCACCAGGTGCAAAGGGAGGCTCTAAAGTGTACTTTCGGTTTCCATTTACTACTACCAAGCAAGAAATTTGCTTGCATGCGATATTCGGACTTTTACCTGGGTTCACACTGCTCTCATAGTTTAATTCATTGCCAAAATTAATTTCTGCCAAATGTTCACATATGTCTTTCGTTGAATACACGTCTCCGGGATATTGGGCCGGAACATTTTCTGGAAATAAAGGCTTCAGTTTCCCTTCAGTTAAGCATTTACCGTAGTTGGAATAAAAGAATGATGACAACGATGAGAGAGAACATTCAGAAAATTTAAACATGTTTTCAGTACGTTCTGTAACAGGGCTCATGATGTAGCCTCGTGATGCTTGACAATTATATACAGATGTCGTTTTCGAGTCATGCTTGGCACCAAGATTGTGTGCGATTTCGTGGACTGCCGCATACACACCCAGAAAACGTCCTCCAACATCTTCAACCACGGATAACGCGTTGTATTTTCCATTTGTCGTTTTGGAACATGATCCGTTGTAAAAAGCCACTCCTAGAACGTCTGCCTGATATTGTCCATTATTTTTTCTGTATAAATCTCTTCCGGTCAGTAGCATGGTGTGATCATATTTATCGTACTTTCTCTTCTTCGCTTGCTTTCGCAAATTGATAAGAACTTTCTGAATGTCTAAAGTCTCTTCATCCACAGCAGAGATAAAAATTTCCGACTCCATTGCCTCGCTTAAGAGTTCTAATTGGACAACTTTCACTTTAAAGTCGGGAAAAGTTTGATCTTCTTGGTAACTCATTGAATACATGTGATTCACGGTGTGAATAAATATATTTACATAGTCTAAAATCTCGTTTTTCTCTGAATTTTCAATAGCTTGTACCAAAACCGTATCTAAAATTATTTGGAGTTCCATTTCAAAATAATCCTCCCCCAGTATTCTATTCATTTTTGATTTTTTCTTTGCGATTGATGATGTCTGGTTTAACTCTCTTGAACCAATTCCATCCCTGAATTGGATCTTGCGTCCAATTTTCCCTTCTACCAAGCGTTTCTGATAGCCGTACTCTTCGTCTGGGGAATTTGAGACGGTTTTGTTAGAGTTTTGTATATGCAAATCCTCACCTTTTAGATTTGTGCTCGTTGAACCTTCGTCTGCGTTACGTTGCTTAACTGACGGCCTGTTTTCCCACACGTTTGCCAGATAGGGTATACTATTTATCAAATCAACAGCATCCAACGCGCTACCACATAGTAAAAACATATAAAAACTCCAAAGAACTGTGGCTGCTGCAGGAATTTCCATGTTTGGAAATTAACAAACTTATTTTCTAGATGCTTTAGAGAAAATTATTTGCACGTTCAGACTCAATTCAACATGGTAATGTAACATTGGACTTTAGAATACGAAACAACTAACAATGTCATCGAAGGTTATATTCTCTACCATTTTAATTTTATGAAAGTTTTAAGCAGCAGCGTAAAACTAAAATTAAATATGGATTTATTTAATCGTTTATTAACAAGCAACCAAACAATATAAAATCGACACTGAAGTATCGCTAACATAATTTTTTTTAATAACTTTTTAATTTGAATGGATGAAGTCCTAATTAACTCCAAACCAGACGCTGCCTTCTGAAAATGAGTAAAATGGAAAGTTACCAATCGTCTAGTATGAAATATAATACAGAACTCGTTAAAAAATCTCATGTATTATGTCGAAAACAGTATTCTGTTTAACTAGCGCACTACTAATAAAATGTACCTTTTGTTCGTACTAATTCATCTAGTATCACAACAATACAGGGAATACGATGTCGCTATTCGCTTCATTGCTTTGAATTTGTTATTTCACAGAAAATTAGATTCGTACCTTTGTCAGAAATCCTTGAAAAACTAGCAATGAGTATGATAATTGAATACCTATAAAATTTGCTTTGCTAACGACATCAATTCTGGAAAACAAACTAAAAACATTAATTTTAGCACAATAAGCAAGTAAAATCTGCCTGATAGATGCCTTGAACATCAATACACAAAGGTTTAAGCGGAACAAGCAGGTTAAACAAAAACTACTCGTGGATGTTGTGAATGAAAGTGGATGAAATCATGTCTCATCAAAGCATTCCAGTGAATTGTAAACAACACTCTAAAGAATGGAGAATATTGAATTATTATTTGCACGAGGCGAGGCCAACCGTCAAAAGTCTCTTTTAGCCCACACACACTGATAGATGAGATGATGTATTGAGATGAGGTACACTGGAGATTTTACTGGAAAGTACCTATTACTAACTGCCTTTAAAAGGTGTACATATTGTTTTAGGTATAATTTGATGTTATTTAGTTCTTAGTATCCCTTGAAACTTTAGAAGCTGAAAGGAAGATTCTGGTCCATAATTTCTGAATTATTTACGTGGGTAGACTAATAGACGCTGACGTAGGCAAAACATCATATCCGATGGCTGCGTATGTATTTTGCTAGACCATTTTGTCTGCTTTCATTTGTACCAAAACTAGATTAAATGTGTGTTTCCAGTTCCAGAAACGAAAACATAATTAATAATTAGATTAGAATTATGGTTGTCTTCCAGTGAAATAGTAACATGTATACGCCAGGTATACGACAAACTAAAATTAGCTGCTAATAGACTTGGTGCAGATTGTATATTATTCCATGAAAACTTGTACCTA
>JAHZNB010007856.1:0-11320 GCA_027744295.1 Callyntrura guangdongensis | reverse complement strand
GTAGATTCCAAGTTGGTTTTAAAATAGAATATTTGTCATTAATATGTATGCGTTTACATCGGCGAAACCAGAGGCTGAGCTTTAATGGAATGATATAATTGTTTTAAAACATTTTTTGGGAAGTCATCTCCATCATTTAGACCAGAAAGATTCTCGATAAATTCTGGACAAGTCATCTTGTGCCCATTTCGTATTCCTGAATAAATGTCAGTGTTTAGAAGCATTAGGGCGCATGTTAGAGTATGAACACTGTCCTGCGATCCAAATATTCCTGGATTGGATTCCACGTAGCGGTTGGAGAAGTATGCCAGTACACGTTCTCGTTCTTGCGTTTCTCCTACAAATGTGAAAAATTCTTTTATCCTCAACTAAAAAATTGCCGCGCAATGTAAAGACATCAATATTTAAAACAAATAACGTACCTCGAAGAGGGCAAACAGCAAGAAACTTTCTCAGGGAAACATCTAACTGTTCATCTCTAAACTCAAAGAATTTCAAGTACTCGGTAGCAACAGCTCTACTGAAATCGTTGGATTTACTCAAATGTCTCCATACGTCAGAAACTTTGAACCCATCCAACATGTAGAGTCGTTTTGCAAGTCGCTCAGCAGATGGTAAATCAACAGCTTTTACAACTGGTGCAACACGCATTGATTCAACATCAGACGAATCTGAGTCTCCTCCTCCACTGAAGCTGCTTCCGCTACCAACTCTTTCACTTTCAGCTCCAGGGCGTTCACATTCCGAATTT
Organism: Callyntrura guangdongensis; assembly: GCA_027744295.1. Lineage (NCBI taxonomy): Eukaryota > Metazoa > Arthropoda > Collembola > Entomobryomorpha > Paronellidae > Callyntrura > Callyntrura guangdongensis. The sequence goes on along the minus strand of JAHZNB010007856.1, from coordinate 10,569 downwards.
GATTCTTCTAATTCCAAATCTCCGTCGCTGACGGTCCCTACTTCCCCTTCTTCGTCTTCTTCTTCTGATCCTTGGTGTATAGCGGTAATTGGAGAGGATTTACCTGCGGAAGTAATGGCTTGCGAATTCATTTGGTTTGGTGTGCCACTGTATCGACCACTACCACTCATGTCCTCACGTAAGCTTTTGTCGTCGTCATTTCCATTTCTTCCATTGAGCAATATGTACTCATTGTACCTGCGAAATTGAATTTTGAGAAACATTAATATCGTTCAAATTTTGGAGTTAATGCTGAGGATAATTAAATAAAACATTGGTAATATTCGAAAACCTTGTTGTCCACCATTTACCTCGCAGAGTACCCATAACCTCTATATTTAACAAGTATGATACTAAACTATACGTTTAAGAGCTGAAGCTGAATAATCAGTCTTAAGAGAGGGAGCCAAGCACACAATATAATATAGATAGAGCCAATCCAGTAAAAATTCATTTGAAATGAATCATTTCTTATCATTATTTATTCATAATCCATGACTCAACAGTTGCCGCAAAATCATCATCATGCAAACCATGTTATCAATGTTTACACATTTCAATCATGTTTCATTATCAACGTTACTAACGTCAGGTCAGTGTGTCATCGTGGGTCATATATTAAAACCCTGCCCTGACTGACGCATCTTCATTACGTAGCTGAAAGCAATCAATGATTTAATAATAATGATCATTCTGTTTGTCCCTACGAGCATATATATCATAACTATATTTATTCGTAGGTTTGTCCGTCTCGTTTTCTGTTCTTGTATCATATAAGTAGAATTATTTAGCAGGTTACGTTAGATCTGACTTGAACTTCATTGATTTGGTTGAACTCACATAAAAAAAAACCCTCATTATCAAAGGGGAAGGGAAAACCTGAACAAACATATTATATATTGTGATGACACTGTCCAAAGGGATAATTGGGTTAGTTTGAGCTCTATAATGACGGCTCGTTCGTTCGAAAGGTCGCATCGAATTATAAACAAGAATACATTTTTGTGATTTTCAGCTAATCGTAAGTTATCTCTGAGTGAGTTTAGGTCGGTGTATTATGTGAAGAGCCACGTACTAAAAATGAAACAGGATTTTTGTTTCACATTAGGCTACAACACTTGTACAGACGCACAGTGTAAATTTATATATATCACCAAATTCCTTGACTGCTGTTCAGTTTGATTACCTATCTAATACTTGGTTATTTCAAATCGGTATGTTTTGATTGTAACAAAATTTACTGTTTACCTTTCTCTTTCTGGGAAATGAGTCTTTTCTGGAACAACTTCAGCAAACTCAGTATCCCTTTCTTTCTCCACTCCTGCCGAACAAGACGAACTAATATTCCTAGCTTCAACTTTGAGCACAACACGATTTGCATCAACAGCGCCTGTTTCATCATTTACAAGTGCGCCATTTTTCGTTTCCTCTTCCCCAATCATTTCATCGCCACTATCACTCATCACTGAAGAAGATATTGAAGTATCCTCGTTGTTATTATTTGAGGATTGGTGGTTAGATCGGATATGTACAGGCTCACGATTAGCACGATCAGAACCTGAATTCATTTTGGGACTTTTATTAATATTTTCTATAACATAATTGTTGCAACCATTCCCTCCGATGTGACCATTTTTAACAGATTGGGATTTAACTGAGATACTGGCGTTTTCGCCTACGTCTGGAGGTGGAGGAGGTAAGTTATCACTTCTGTTAGAAACAGAATTATTGTTCGAGGAATGTGAATTTTCTTTAATGTCATCAGGAACTGGGGGAGGGGGTAAGGGAGGTGTCACCGGGTCTGACTTTTCTTCCTCTTTAAGTTCTTTCTCTTTCTCCATTTGTCTTTCTAGCTGTATTCTCCTTTTATAATCCTTCTCTCTTTCAACAAAAACTGGCATCTGAGGCATTGGAGTAAGTTTGGAGGCAGTCTTTGTGGGACTTGGCTTATAGGAATCATTAGAATCATTTCTGGTTAGATTTAATATGGCATCACCGGTCATCACAAAAGTTTCAAAATTCTTTCTCCCGTTTTTGCCGTGAATTTGATCAGTAAAAGAAAAATCTACAGCCTTCCCTTGATTTTGCTGATATTGGTGGGGAGTAGTAGGAGGTTGCTGTTGTCCAGAAATGTACTTTGGTGACGATGGGAAGTTACAGCCTTGTAAAGTTGAACTTAAACTACTAGGCTGATGACTATGGTTTATAAAAAGATCATCAGAAAAAGAAATATGGGCCGTAGTGTTAGATTGATTATGATGAAGAAGGCGGTCAGCGTCACCTCCACCACACGTGTGATTCGGTGAAAAGTTAGGGTTGAAATTTGAGCGAGAATTTGGCGACAAAAGGTTTGGATTAGCTTGTTGATGGTACTGGTATACAGGAATTTGGCTTTTCACGTTTCGCCCGTGTTTTGTTGGAGAAGGGTGATGACTATGCAAACTATCTTGGCTTTCAACATAGTGAGGCGTGGACAAAAATTGTCGTACCCGGCTCACCACATGTGGATCTAAAACAAATGGTAATTTGAAACAAATTAATTCTAAAAATTCATAAAGATGGAGCTTTTCTAAGAGTAAAATGTCCACAAAGAAAAGTCAACTAGAGAGAGAGAGAACCCTTATTTTAGGGGAAAATGAGAAAAAAGTACAAAACCCAAAATTTGATTTTATACTTTCAAGTTTTCATAGCGAAATACCACGAAATACGACATTAAAAATGGTTATACTTCAATTCAAATTCATGGGGAAAATAAAATTAATCTGGACATTACGGTACAATAAATAAAAAAACACCAATTTGTCAACTTCTACGCATAAAACCGAATGAAAATTTAGTTAAATCTGACAACGAATATAAATATTAACACTTTTTTACGATGAAGTGACCCCAACACTATTTTTGTGAAACCCGCATACAAGGTTTCATAACGGCACAGGAAAGAGTTCCAACTGTATTAGGTATTGTTTATTTTCACATCTCTAATTTATATAGATAAACCGACGTTATAATTTAAAAAAACAATACTTGTTTCTTTATGACAATAATAGCAACGGTAAAATTTATAAGAAAAACAGAAATGAATACATTGATTTTAAACAGCACATTAATGTGTAAACATTTAAAAAAGTGAACAAAAAAATTAGCACTAAAATTGATGTGAATTATGTTATAAAAAATTACGAACTTGATTACTTTTCTAGGTTGATGCACTAGACAACTTTTACACGTAGAGATTGCATACAGCATGCACCCATGCAGCATTTTGTTTTCTACTAATTTTCACCTCACCTCAATCGGATATAAAGGGGAAAACCCCCACAATAACAATTCTTCGCTAACACTAACAAATTCACTATATATGAAAATTTCATTATGTACAGCAACTAGGGGAAAGTCCTTTTGATCAGGGAAATATTTCAGGAAATATTTACAGAAAAAGAGCATAATATCACACGACTAATTTTATTTTAGCGTACCTCGTTTAAACTTGATGTTAACAATGTCCCCACTGAGCCTTAAACATTTTAATACTTCTTTAGTACTCAGTTTAACAACTTCTCTTTCGTTGATAGCCAATATGATATCGCCGGCTTCGAGCTGAAAGAAAAGAGTAAATTTTACGGTGTGTCAGTGTAGGCATAAACTTATATGCCTTTTCCAGTGGATTGGCAAAGATACGAACACTATGAAACTTTATAAATTATAGAATCTGGGGACAAAAACAATATTACAACTTGTTTCCGGTTTAATGTTTAAATGCACTACAAGTAGTTTTGTCCTAAAAACTCCTTGTGCTGTAAAATTTATATGAAGATGTTTAACCTTGAAAATCGTTTTCAAACTCGGTACATTTTTAAGGTGTCTACTCATCAAATGTATCTATCTACCACTTGTACTTTTCCTCATAAAGAAATACCTAGTTACTCTTAATTTCTAATTACCTAGATATCCATAAGAAATTGATTTTTAAGACACAATCTAATAGCAAAATTCTTTGAACCATGCCTGTATCGTAAATTACAGATTCTAGGGTTTACATCTCGTTAGGTACTTTCACAAGATTTTTAACATAATGAGAAACACAATAATGCAAGGTAAGTAACAGGTTTTTCAATACGAGAAATAAGCTGCCAACTATCTAAATCAAGCCACATTTTAAAAACAGTCTGAGCGTTTAATCTATCACAAACCTACACCTACACACACCCTACTCAATAATACATGGACGGTCTAATTCAATTCAGTGAAGAAACAATAAAACATCTCGGTTACACGACAGTTGACAGTACATTTTTAAACAACGATTTCTGGTACACAAACAATAAAATCTAATAATAATCTATTATGTAACTAAAATAGTATAGACATGCTCATCTACTGCAATTGCAAAATTAGTGTTGTCGCTACTATACGATGGAGCGCCTTACTTAGAGAAATTGTTTGTGAGACAGAGAAAACCAGTGAACCAGTGATTGTTACAAAAGATTTACTTCCTACACTTGCAAGACCCTGTTTGTTATAACAACAATATTGTACGTTCAGAGTTAATCAAAGTATATACTTTGTTTCTGCAGCAGCACCAACTTTCTACGCCGCACACGTGACACGACACAATGCCAAACCACTAAAAAATAATTATTTTGCAACAATGATAAACTCCAACAATGTCTGTCTATACATATAATTAATTGATGGAAAAGCATGTGCTTCTAAATATTAAAAAATTAACTTACCAGTCCGGATCGCGCGGCAGGTGAGTCCTTTTCAATTCCGTAGATAACAGGAGGAAAATCATAGCCTGCACCTCCCATTATTGAAAAGCCCAGTCCCGAAGCTTCACTACGACGCAGCACCACAGTTCTTATTCCTTCCTCGCTTTCCACGTCCATCGTATCAGAGTGTGATTTTGAGATCTAATAAAATAAATCCGTGCTGCCGACAAGTTTCAGCGAGTCCAACACAGGACAACGATTCGAAACTTAATAGTATATGCTTGATAACGTTTTCATTATCGCCCATTCATCCGGTGCAATAGTGAAGCACTCAGCTTCGTAGTCATTATCTAAAAATGAAAAAATAAGGCGAATTTTAACAAGATGGTGAAAGTACGGATTCTGGGCTTTCACTATATACATTACCCAACCATCCTTAAATATGATAAGATATAATACTAAAATTAAGATGCGTAAGATTTGTATGGTTTCGTAAATCAACATTTTCATGTCCCTCTCTTATGCCCATAATAAAAATGTTCACATGGGTAAGGCGGCCTTACCAAGGGCAGACAGAAAGCTAAAATATTTTCTATCCTACAGTGAGCTCTTGTGGAATAACCAACCGAAAACATTTTTACACGGAAATAAAATCAGTAGTCATAATCATAATAATTGCATAATGTGTCTAAATCTCCGAGAATAACCAGGGCAGAAAACAACAGTCATTTTGTTTGTTTGATATATGAATTGGTCATATTATTACTAATAATCTAATAAATAAATGTAAAGAAAAGTCGTCGACACAAATGTCATCAAAAAGGTAGGATCAAGGCAAGCTTGATCTTCCATCTTTCCTTTTTTCGTTAGTGGTAGGTTCAGCCAAAATAACTAGAACTACTACATGAATGTCACAAATGCCAAGAGAATGAGAAGGTAGTATACACGTAACCGACAAGCATAGAACGGCTACATTATATAAAATTAAACCTTATTGCCTTATTGTATTGTATGGTTATGTCACTTTAAAACCAAGTAGCATCGTACACACACACACACACAAATTCCTTTATCCTGGATTTCGACGACATTCAACACGATCTCTGCGCCATAACGGCTGGAGACTAACCCAGGGATCTAAGTTCAATTCATCTACTTAACCAGGCTTCCGTGCTCTGCATAATGTTCACAACCAAACAAGTAAAAACGAAACAAAACTTGCACTCTTTTCCTTTCTCCCGTAGTTTCGTTTTCATTGACTAAGCCCACATAAAAGCTGTACGTGCATTACGAACATTACAGAAGGTGTGGTGAAAGTAAACTACATAACAACATATTTTTAAGCAAAAAAGGAAGGATTTCCACCAAAAATCACATTTTCCCTGTGTCTTTCCTCTCTCTCTTCTCCTCTTCTATTCTTGTAGCAGCGCTACTGCCAACACGAAATTCAATTTTTTCCAGGTCTGAGCAGAATACAATTTCAAGTTGTAGCAGCAATGACAAATGCACTCAACTCAGGCCACAGTAATGATGTATGGTACCTATGTGTACCGATGGTACACACACGTTCTACTTATGTTAGAAATACGCGTTTCCGGTACCTTTTTTGCGAGTCTTGCTGCTTTTCTACTACGATGACAATAAAAAGGCACACGATACAAGATCCGTGTTGATGCAACTGTGTACTCGTCCGACTGAATTAAACAAACCAAGTGTCTCGTCCTGTTGAAGCTAAGCGCAAAGCCGACCTTTTTGTACGATCAATTATGGTAAACTCAAGTTGCTGAATATTATCTAGTTAAACTGTGGTACTCAAAACGAAGCAGTAATAAAAAATGTTTTAACTTGCTCAAGTTAACAAGACTAATGAACAAAATTCTGTCTTTTAATCTGCTTTATTAGTGTTGGATGTTTGTTAAATTAACTCTACCTTTTCCCTAACATGAATCTACTTTCCGTTAAAGAATATGTAAGCACACAAATAATGGCAAGACGCAATGAGAGTTTAAAAAGTCAACAAGAGTTACAAAAACAAGATAGATATTCAGTAACTGTACACATTAGATAGACTGTTTCATCATGTTGTCGTGAATTTTTAATGTTCCTTATCCCACTAGAGGGACCAGTGAGACCACATGAAACTGACTCAGGCACACTCATGAAAATTGTAGGGACAACATGAAAATCCCCACTCTACCGACAAATTTACTACATGTACATATGTACTCAGACCTAACCTGCACCCGCAAAGAATAACCAACTGCTGAAATGTTTTAGCCGGAAAATAACATCTCTGGAACGCAGGTAAATTGAACGAATACTATATGTAATCTTGACGAAATTAGAGACAGAGAGAAAGCAGAAAAATCTCAATTTATGTGGCCCGAGTCACTATAAACATAAAAGATATACGAAGAACAAAGATTTGTGATAGCTAACGGATCATATATATTAAACAAGAGTGTCACGTTTAGCTTGGATTCGTGTATGCTACTGAATTTCTATAATCTCATTGGATGCAGCTGTACAAGTTCGAGCAACATTTCTGTACAACAGTATTACATACTATTGAGATATATTTATTGTCAACGGAAATGACAAAAAGCATTACTAGTACATTATAAAAGCAGTAAAAAAAGCAAATAAAGAAATCGACCAAATGCTCACACTGTAAAATGTGTCCGACAGTGTTTCTTTGCTATAAAACTATATCTGAACCAAAATAAAACTAAACGAAAAATATCAACAATAACAACAGTATTCCTGTGTTAACTTGAAGAATGAATACCTAGATTCTAGAATCCCATTTTGACAATATTTTCGATATATTCAAAGCCTTTTTTCCCAACTTCACATCGCCATAGATTACTGTTGGGTTGAGTGACTGGCGCTAGGTAAAACAAAAACGTGACACAGGAAAAGTCTGGAAGTAGGGTAGGTACAAGGATACTTGCGTTTGAATATAAAATCTTTAGCATAAAACAATTGCCGGTCCTAATGTTCTGTAAACTCTGTAGTTTTCATTGGGATGCCACGAGAGGAACACTTTCTTTGCATCACCATTTACGAGGTCAGCTACATATATTCAAATGAGATCATCTATTGTTAATTCAAATTCCCTTTACAGTTAGTGCGGAGTATTATACTGGCAGACGGACACTTTACTTGCATGACTATGACCTTACAATAAAACCGCATTACGTGACTTGTAAAAACTGGATCCTTGGTCCTCAGCCAGATCGTAATGCTCAGAGTTGAAACACACAATGCGTCATGTTATGTTTATACTAATTTTGTCATATAATTTTGTTTTACATTGTTAGGTGTTTGGGAACGAATACAGGATAGTGCCATAATAGTATACCGTGATGGGCACAGGGTACCATCATCATAATTTATAATGTCCGCTCCAATTCCAAATTATAAAAATAATTGGGCTTCCAGTTAATATCAGAAATTTCTGGATGACATAAAATTGCACATCTTTTAAACTGCATAGTTTTATCAATTTTAAATACGTTGAAAATAATTTGTGTGCGGTGGTATGTAGATTATTTTATTTTGTCCCTTTCCACTTTATTTCTAAAGATTATCACAGATACCTTAATATTTTATGAATAGGGTAAAGATAGCAGACAGGAACCTGCTATAGCAATAGGTACATGCTTCAATACGAACCATTTCTAATCGAATACTCTTCGGAGTGAAGTTGCCCATAACTGATAATCTTTTTTTTGCCATTGCTATACAAAATACATAATAGGTACTTGGAAAATACGTACGTAGGTGATATTATATAGTTTAAACCAAAAAGCTTCCCTTCCTCTTGTCTATAAATCTTTTCCTCTTTCACTTAAGTTCACTTAGCTCGTGACTACTGCTTTCACGAAATATGTACTTCCAAGTAGTCCTTTTCTCCGGACAAGACATGCATGTATTTTAGTAACATCAGAGTAAAATTATACGTAGAATCATGTCGGTAGGCATACGTTAACACACGAGTAGCATTACAATTATCATTCATAATACATACATAACAAACACACAATGCGCCATAATAAAGGAATGTAAAAATATGAACTACATATAATGCTCCAGCCAGAAGCTGCCGTTAAGGACTGCTGTTGCTGACTGAGCCACATGTGCAAAATAAAGTAAAATTGTGTTGTAAACGTACTTCACGTCGTTCGTCCTCGCTTCTTAGTTTCCTTTTGTTAGTGTCTGCATAGCTGAAAATGATTAAGTCTGCAGCCCTAATTAACATTACATAATAATTACGAACTTCAGGCAAGTGCTCATTAAACCAATTTAGCCTTCACGTTCACAACAAAAACATGGAAGGCACATAATTAAAATTACGAAGCAGTAGTTGCTGCCGACAAAAACCGCTTCTTCATACAACGTACTAATCGTAAAACAACTTTTTATTGTCTTCCTATTCATTTCAAAGTGTAGATTTTCTTTGAAACGAGAATCGTAATAGTAAAACGTAATACCATTGTGAATAGTCGACAGTCAGTCGATATGGCTTATACTATTGAATTGAAACTAAAACTTAAAAACTACACCAAATTTATACAACTCACACACAACTGACTTTTTCAGCAATTGGGCAAGCGAAATGACAACAGTATGAACTAGTCCCTAGTCCAGTCCAAATAAGTAATTAGTTTTTTTTTCAAATTGGCCTTGCATGCACGATCCCCATCCGGAAAAGTTATTTGTTTTTGGATTTCGGTGGAACATCACTAAATGAAATGAGGCTTTGGCTCATTATTCTTTTTGTACTTTTAATGATGTATTCAATAAAAACTTAACATTTCACACGCACGTCATCCACCATAGCCCCTAAATGGTGTGATTTTTGTGATTTCATGATTGTCTATCCATACAACTGTAGATAGGTCGACGATCGATGGCAGTTGGCACCGAGTGATATCTCACGGTAGCAATCCCTGATTTTTAATTTTGTTATCTACTATTATTGGAACGGAACTGATTAAATACAAAGTAAAATACTTGACCAAAGTACTGAAAATGTTCTTAAATTCAAAAAGGTAGAGACTCTAACAACCAACTCGTTGTGAACACAAACAACAGTCAATACATAATCTCGACAATAATAGTTCAGTACTTTCATTAGCAGAGAAATGGTAATTTGTATCAACCGATGTATTAAAAAAAAATTTAATACATCGGTTCTACTATGTATGAGATTTGAAGCAAGTATTTTTGAACTGACAACGACAACCAACCTTTGGGTACAAATATTGGCAATAATCTTACTCCAAAAAACTCATCTTTAAAATTACAAGTTCATGACGTTCTTTTATTATTGAGATTAAATCAATACACTAACTCTGACTCATTTACTGAACAAGATATTATTCGGCTGTTTCTCAAGAAAAATGATGCGTAATTCTTGTTAGAAAGCACAAAGGCAGTCATATACTTTTGTGTGACATGACATATCAATTATTTGGTTTGTTTTCATTAATTTATTTATCTATCAAGACGCCCTGTGCAGAGACAGAAAATTGCTTGAAATGATTTTCAAAATATATAGAGCTACAGCATGAGGACAGTAAAGGCACAGGATTATATTACCTATATACATTCACAACTCACAACAACTCTCCACTTGACTTGGATATGTACACGTTACATTCTATTTCTACCAAAGAAAGCAGCCCCTCATATACACACAGAACGTCAAACCATATAAATATGTATTTTGTTTCAACTTTCTACTAACAGGTCATCAGCATTCGTAAAATATAACACAAAAGTATCATGAATCATATAAGCAACAGAC